>JXOV01009439.1:14697-28467 GCA_001014945.1 Clogmia albipunctata | reverse complement strand
CTCGAGGAGGATGTCCAGGGTACTAACCGCTAGGACACAGAGGCAAACAATTGATTAAAATATAAATATTTTCTCTATCGTAAACCACGAGAAAAATCTTCTTTGAAATCAAAACTATTTTAAAGTTTTGATAATTTATTATATTTATGAAATTGTTATTAATTTCATACAGGAAATACAAAAATATAATATTTTTTATTATTTAATTTCGAATATAAATTTGTCTACAATATATTTTTATATATACGTAAATATAAATAAAATAACTTTAATAATATAATTGGTGTGCTCTTGGTTTCAAATTTGAGAATTGATTTATTAATCAATTTAATTTTCCCCATTAAATGTTCAAATGGAGAGATTTTCTTAAATGTTGGTTCTGCTTTTTAAATGTGGTTTAAATGATGAGTGCTATGAAGTGAATATTATTGATGTGCATTGTGCTCTATTTTCATGAGTTACGAGTATCGAAAATTGAGAACAAAAATTCTACTCGCTTGATTACTTCTTCTCTTAATTGTATATATTTAGACTTTAATTTAGTACTGGGTTATCTTTTTATTCATAACTTCTAATTTCGTGAATAAATAGCAAATAAATATGCGAATTGTATAAAATTTTGTAAAAACCTGATTGGAAAAACACATAGTTAAGCACTCGTATCTTCTTAAAAACTCATTTCATTCGTTAGAACTTAACTCGTGTGTAATTATGGTTCACTTAACCCACCTCTGTTATTGAAATAATTATTAATTTATTATTTTAAGTCAATCTAAGGATATTTTACAAAAAAAAATTTCGTATTTCGTAACAATATATTTTAGTAGGAAAATAAGTGAATAAAATACAAAAATATTAATGATTTAGAGAGAAAATGAAAGAATTATTTGGGGATTTTGTAAATATAATATGTACATATTGAGTTAAAATTGAATGTTATGAATAAAGTTTTACATAAAAAGTGAATGGGTTATTGAAGTTTTCAGCTTTAAATTTAAATTTGAGATAGTTTAAATTTTGAATCTTCTTTTCCACTTTAATTTTTTTTAACAGAACAAGTATTGGCCAGTGTTGTGTGGGATGGGGTTGGGGTGTTAAGTAAGAACGACATATATAATTTACAGCTCTTCACAACTCAAGTTCAAGTCTCGGAATAATTACTATTTATAAGTATTATTATCATTATTGATATAAATATCAGATTCAAATATTAAATTACAACATTAAGATATGATTTTTTAAAAATTGTATGTAGATAAATTTTGAATAATTAAATAACGGAAATTCGTAAATTAAACTAGTTGTTCGTTCTTTTATTTCATTCCAAATTGAGTTTTATTATTAAAAGTTTAATATTAACAATAACTTAAGGGAATATAATTGAATTAATTTTTAAATAAAGTATTGATGATTAAACTTCGATGTTTAATAAAAGTTTATTTTTTTAAAAATAGTTAATTTTCTCTCATTGAAAAGAGAAAAACGTATTCTTCGGTATTCCCAATAAAAGTTTAGTTTTTGATAAATATTCTTTAAAGAGGAACAATATCATTTCCGTGATCCATTCGTGATTAATATAAAAGCGTAAATTGTTCAATTACACTAATTACAGTTGTAATTTGTTTTAAAACACGGTATTTTCATTGAAAATCATTACAAAAGAAATCATTAACAAAATCAATCGATAACTCTATTTACCATAAGGCTATTTAATGTTTCTGATACTTTTAATGTGTTCAGTATTTATTTTTATTGTTATTTGTATGTTGCTGTAAAGTATGCAAATAACAGTTATTACTTTCAAATTGTATTGTTATGTTTAATATGTTTATAAAACCTATTTCGAAAACTAAGTTGTTAAAATGATTATATAATATGAATTCATTTGTTTTGACTTTTCCTAATAAAATAATGCTTGTGCTATGTATTATATTTATTTAAAACTCCATAAAAAGTTCTCTATTTAAATTAAAAGGATAATAGTAAGTTTTAGCTTTTAAAGAATTCTTACAAAGTTTGTTGACTATACTTAAATATTTGCACAGCATCCATCGTCTGGAAATGTGTTTCAAATAGATTCATATGTTTAAATTTCCAGGAGATTCTTAATGGATTAATGAGAACATATTTGAATATGATTCCTAGAAAAACCGAGTATTTGCAAATTTATTAGGAAAGCCTCTTACATCAGGGAAATGATGAATTAATTCCATAATTCTATTAATAAATTATATGGAATTTTACTAAAACCCCATAAATGTACTGATGAAAGAGTGACACATTACAAAATTCAGGTCGTTGATAAAAATTAAACTCTCGATATGGGTTTGCAAAATAGTTCTTTTGGTCAACATGCGGTTGGTATTAGGCATAAGTGTAATATGTCCCAGCATAAATGCACGAGTATCTTCTTAGGATTTTTCTTTAAAAACCTCAATTTCATTCAGCTCTTTTGTTTTTAGTTTCCAGATCTCAGATCCGTAAATCAGTACAGGTCTATAATTTTTCAACACAACAACCGTCACCGGTCTGGGTCTAACCAATTGGTTTTACGTAATCAAAGTTATCAAATGCCCTATTTAATCATTTGCCAATTTTTTACAATTGACAATTGAATATCATGACCACGAATCATTTCTTATGAAGTATTTTAAATGGCCGTTCTTGACATTATAATGAAAAAAGTTCAAATTCTCAAACGGTCATCCTTGACAAAACAATAAAAAAAAGTTGCCATTGCAATGAAAAATAATGTAGTTTAAAATTATATGCACTCTATCCAAGATTTGAAAACCTGACTTGTCGAAGATATTAGTTGTCTCACAGTTGAGGGGACAGTTGATTCTTTTAAGTGTTTTATATAGTCTAACCATTGTTTTTATGATATTAGATCTGAAATCTTAATATAGAATGCCCGGTTTGTGTGTGTGTCAGTGTCTTTCAAAGAGTGTTTTTCATCGTGTTCAAGTTGAAACAGTTATAATGTTTTGGAATCCTCTATCAAATACACGAAAAACTAATTTAATAAATATTAAGGTGAGTGAATCTGTTGTTGTTGTAGTAAGTAGGGTGCGTTGCACTGCGACCTTAGGTCTATTGTCCCCCCTGGTGATTAGTCCTGACCTACCGTCGGTTTATATAGTGTCCTCAAGTCCAGTTGCTTTTAGGAAGCGTAATAGACATGGTATTTCGATTGTCGCTTTTTGCTCTTGGTTAAAAGAGGGTTTCCCTAGGTAGGTATATCTCTTGGGTGTTAGCGCTGTGCAGTCCATNGGTGATTAGTCCTGACCTGCCGTCGGTTTATATAGTGTCCTCAAGTCCAGTTGCTTTTAGGAAGCGTAATAGACATGGTATTTCGATTGTCGCTTTTTGCTCTTGGTTAAAAGAGGGTTTCCCTAGGTAGGTATATCTCTTGGGTGTTAGCGCTGTGCAGTCCATGAGTATGGGCTCCGAGGTCTCATTATCTAGGTTCCAGAATCTGCATAGTCCGTCGGGATGGAGTCCTAGCTTGTATAAGTGTCCATTCAAAATGTTATGTCCTGTGAGTAGTGTTGTAATTAAATGTAGGTTTTGTTTGCTTAGCTTACGGCCAAAAGGTTGTCTATTTTTGTCCTGCAAGTAGTTTCGACTGTCTTAATTTAGGTAAGTTGATCCAGTGTTTGTTTCTTCTGTCGCTATGATTTTGAGGAGGCGTTTCAAGAATGAGTGGGTTATTCCCATTCCTGGTTCTGGTCCCTCAAACAGTGTTGCCGCGCCTTGTTTGGCCAGTTTGTCAGCTATTTCGTTTCCTCGGACTCAGTATGTCCTGATATCCATCCGATGGTGATTTTTTTCTCTAGTCCTAGTGTGTTTAGGGTTTCGATACAGCTCAAAACGCACATGTGATTAACAGTGTAACCTTTGAGAGCCTTTAGAGCCGCTTGGCTGTCCATTAAGATGATTATGTTCTTGTTCCTGCTGTTGTTGTTTGTGATGGTGCTTGCGTATCTTTCGATTGCGAGTATTTCCGCCTGGAATATACTTGGATATTTACCAAGCTGCTCAGAGATCCTGGCCTGAGGGCCAGCGATACCGATGCCTGTACCGGTCTCTGTTTTACATCCGAGTGAACCTGTTTCAATGTTGTAAATAATCTTCACAATATATTCAATTCTTTCGAAAGGATAAATTAACTAAATTCCAAAATTTAACAATGAAACATCTATAAAGTTATTTTAAAAAGGCCTACAGTAATACTAGGGTTAAATACCGTTACATAAAATGTCATGTTGCTAAAGAATAACAGTCACCAGGATTGATTGTTAGAAATTTACAGAACCGTAAATAAATCCTTCGTCTTGAGGTAATAAACCTAAAAGGGTCCCGTTGTTCGTTCATGTTCTTGAAAATGTTTTTTTTTTTCTTTTTCCATGTTTCCCTGTTTAAATATTTCTAAGACATGATTTTTTATGCTAAATAAATATAAATGGAGAGCTCTGATGAATGAAATTCATTTTAATTTAAATAAATAAAAAAACAAATCAAAAGTTATACATATTTTAATTTAAATATGAAAGACTAACAAATCCTCCTGTTTGATTTCTTCAAAGGATAACCCGGATATCCCGTTTCAAAGTTAATCTTTCGCAAATCTGCAATTTAAACTAAAAGTAATTTTTGTGAAATGTTCTAGAATTGTATGTCAAACACATAATAAATAGCAATTCCGTATAACTTTCCAAACTTCTTCCATTTCTGCATCGCTGAACTTTGCTCTTTCTTCTTCCTGCACAAAACACACACTCATATGCAATTTCACGCTGCGAAAATCCCCTGAGCTGCTGTAATTTTTCTTCGCCTGATTGCTAATTATTTTTGCATACAAATGAAACGTGTGTCATTAACAAGGAGTGTTTTGTGAAATACACTCATTAACCATATTTACATTTTATTATTTTAGCTATAAAATGTAAAATATGTGCTGAGAATGTGCAGGGTGTTTGTAAAGAATATGTGTAGAACAAAGAATGATTCAACGTGAAATAAAAATGCTGTTTAAATTTCAAATTTATTAATCTCGTAACTAAGGTTTTCTAAGTTTTGAAGTTAATAAGCTTAATGACTTAAGGATTCCTATTTACGAATATTTGAATTGAAACTGCCATAGTCTGGAAATAAAGAGTCGTTAATGAAATAACGTGATAAGGGTTATTTATCGATGACAACTTAAGATAATATTCCATTAAAAGAAAATCACTTGGTTTTAATTTTTTAGTTTTAACCAAATTTATGCTTTATTGTTGTCAAATATTTTGCAATACTTTATATTTTATTAGCATTAAGTTATTTAGGGCCAGAAAAGCTGTTAGGCAGGGAGAGCTAGAGCGAATTACGTGGAGGGGCGTATGGCTGTCCACCATACACCTAATGACACGTTTTCGTGCATCTGGACAATTAACTTATTCATATATTTTATATGTGAATAAGGGCTATAATCCCCGAGCGGGATCTGCGCCCACCATCCAATTCCAATTCCAATTATATTTTATTAGTGAAATTTAAACCGCTCAATATAAGTTAGACACATTTTTTTTTATTACATGTGAATCGTCATCTCCTATGTTGTCAATTTTTGTTTTGAATTTTACTAGTGAATTTAATTCCAGAAAATAACTTTTAAAGAAATTAAATAAGTGTTATCAATATCGATTATATTAAATTCATATCACACCTACTTACTCACTCTAAAAGTCATGTCTTACCTTATTAAAGGCAATTTTCTTAAATCATAAAACCAAAACAAAGCAGGAGATGACGTTTCATCGCTTTTCAGAAGGAAATGTGCCCAAACTTGCTGTTAATTAGCCTTAATTTGAAAATAAATTTTTGTTCCTTTTTATATGTTGCGGTCGAAAATAGTAAAGGGAACAACAAATATTGTTCTAAAAAGCCAAAATGAATGTGAATTCATTTATTTTGGCGTATGAGAGAAATAACATATGTTACGTATACATGGCGGCAAGTTTTGGGAAAATGAAAAATATAACTGTTGCTTGGTGTACCCGTTGAAACGACTTTTAAGTGGTAAAATTTGTGTAGTTTTGAATTAAAAAATTATTTTGTAGAACACTTCACATACCAAATAACCCTAAACCCTTTCCGTATACTGTGTTTGACCTTTACTGTCCTCGTGAGCGGTGACGAATGGCCTATGAAAAACTGATATGGTTGTTTGGTAACGTCATTGTGTGTTTGGAAGAGAGATAGTATTGTTTAGAGTTAAAACATAAAACTATTGACGTGATTCCATTCAGCTCCTTCACTATTTTTTTTATTTTTTATTAAGTGAGAGATATGATTAAAAGTATTCAATTTGCCGAATTAGTTAGAATTTGGGAAATTTAAAAATTATTTTACTATACAATTGATTTTAGCCTATTATCTTTTAAATATGTTTTGAAATAAAGTTTAATTAATAAATTATTGACTGTGTGGAAAATATATTTTTAATTATTAACAAATAATGCAAAAACTATCATTTTCTAACCAATATTCAATTCTCAGGGAGAAATCACTTTTACACGTTATTATGATGTTTCCTGTGGTCCGTAAATAGATGATAATTCATACTAACAGTTCAAATTACTTTTATTAAACCTCTGCTATGGAGTGTCCAGATATATACTGCCCTGGTGTGCGGTGCCGAATGACGGGTCTAATAATCACGATTATTCTATCTCATCATAATGGGCCTAAAGATAAAATTATATACTGTAGATAGTAATAACTTAGTTAGGGAGGTAGTGCTAGGGCGATATATAATATGAGGAGGGATGTATGGCCCCCAAGACGCCGCCTGCATAAGAGGGCCTATCGAATCAACCTGTATGTGTCGCTGAACTCATCCATCGGTGGAAACCATTTTTGGGGCCGGTGGAGAACCAGCACTCGAGACCCCTCGATCAACAAGTCTAGATACGGGGACGAGGCGTCGAAGAAGAAGAATTCGTATATGAATAAAAGCTAAAATCCCCGATCGGGTTCTACACCCAACCTAGAATATAAGTTTAAGTATTACCAGTTCAAGTGCACTAAAATTTTACTATCTGGAATTAAATATCAAAACTAATAAGCCATTTCTTCTTTAAGATTTATGGACATTCGGCCCATATATGTACTATATGTTCGATGGTTTGATAAGTTGCTTTACACTTGCAGGATGGATCATTCTTAAAATCCGATTTGCAAAATAAACTAACTATTTAAAATTCAATTGATATTTTCAAATCATAGTTGTTGTTCTCAATTTCATGTTCCTTTAGATTCACATAACCAATTAATAACTATAATTCCAAATCCCTTTTAAATAACAGATTTAAAAAAATTGGGACAGCCTTTTTAATTAATCATTCATTTCTTCTACGACTCNTAACTAATGTTGCAATTTTTTCAATTTTTTGGTCCGAAACACATATTTTTTTCAAAAGCATAACATTATTGATAAATATTGGAATAAATAGAGTTTCATGTATTTTCAAAATTAAAATAAATAATAGCATGAAAGTATTTAAACAATAATTTGCAATATATTTATTTTATATCCGTTACCGGTCTAAGGCTAACTAATTGGTTTCACGTAATCAAAGTTAACAAATGCCCTATCTATTCATTTGCCAATCTTTCATAATTGACAATTGAATATCATTTCCATAAATCATTCTTTGTTTTGATGTGATTAGCAACATGGACTGATGATTCTATACAGAGGCTATTAATTGACAGGTTTTTGCCACCGAAACAGAACACATACACTACGAAGAAAACCATCCCATTTATAACTGTCTATCTTTATTCATTCATTGAAGAGCAACAAATTACTACTATTTCAAAGATTTGGTTTACCTGTCTAAATTTGAACAAATAATGTTTACGACACTAGTTGTTTTGTTGTTGAGGCCGGAGATATTATTTTGTAAATATATTTAAACAATTATTAATCACAAATTAAATTTATTATTAGTTGATAATGGCAAATGAATTTTGGGAAAAAAATCACAGCTTTAACTAAAATTTGAACACACGATTTCAAATTTGTAACGCGACGGTTAACCAACTACTCTACTCCGGCTTTAATAGTTAGTCATTAAAGATTTATAATAATAAAAAAAAATGGTGAGAATTTGATTGTACGGGTTTCGTTGCACAAACACCCATTATTTAAGCTTTATAATGCCTTGAAAACTGTTTAATTTTTTTTTTATTAAAGTAAAGAAAAATCCACGCCAACATTAAAGCGAATCAAAATACTTCCCATCATTAAAGAACACACCCTTTACAATGGGGAGGAATGCACATGAGCAAGTGAAGGTGGAATAAAATTACTCTATTTTCTTCGTGTCTCATTAATTTGCACATCCAATTTGTTTCTTGACACAGTCATAAATAGATTAAATCAACAGTTTGCAGAGAGCTCTCGCACCAGATTATTTAGATTCAGTGCTGCACACGTCTGGGACTCAACCTTAGGAAAGCAATTCACGTGGAGACAAGGGTTTATTAAGCAAATAATGTTCGATTTGTTTCTTACAAAAACAAAAGCCTTATTTATTGAACAAATTGGGAAATCAAATGTGGGTTTTCCAATTATTTGGAAGATCAGGTAATCAGAAAGAACAAATAAATAGATAAATCATTTGATTTGAAGAAAAAATCTAATAAATATGCTGTTTATTATGAAAAATACGTGATGTGAAGTTATTCTTATCAAGTATTTATTATCTACAATTAAATACAATGCCAAACGATTATATTTACTTATTAAATTGAGACTTATAACAAATAAAAGACATTGTCTTAGAGTTCAAGTTTAATTATCAACACATTTCAAAGTTATGCGCCGGAATATATGCTATATTACGGAAAACTTATCGTAGATTTTAATCGTAAAATTAAATAATTAATTAATTAAATATTTATTTTTTTCTTAAACAAAACTGATAGCTTTAAATTTAAAATTCGAATCTAATCGGGCTGGGTTTATATTCATTTTTGTGTGGAATTTGCAAAAGTTCAACATACCATCATACTGAATTAAATTGTTTGGAAGCGCTCCTTTCCATTTGATTGCACATTTTTCAGGTCATTTGAAAAATATGGGATGGCTTGGGTAGTCGTCTCTTTATATAGCTCTTGACATTAATAACTTCAATATTAAATTCCAGTTTCGGATTCCTGTGGGTATTTTAATAAAAACAATCACTTTTTAATATAATTGTAAAAAGACTCTACAGCAATGTAAAGTTATTTCATTTCATTTTTTAGCGTCAAAATTATGTAGTAAAATGTGAAAATGATCATGTAAAACAACTCTTTAACCAATTTTTTAATTCTTTATATTAAAATTACATCGTCTTGGCGTTTTCTTTTTTTAAGGAAATAGTTATTTGTGCTACAAGTGTGTAAAGTCAACTGTTTTTTAACGAGTGTTAAACATTCAAGCCGAAGACGAGTGATTCATCGTCTCCGAGTTAAAAAACAGGACCTTACATGCGAACAGGACATAACGGTTTTAGCGCTCCACTCATGAGCACTGACATTTTTACAATTTCACATTAAACTTCTTTATTTACAAGGAAAATTAAAGCATTGACTTGTTTCACAAATGTTTCAAGTGAAATCTTAACTTCTAAAGATACCGTTAACGGTTGGAATTCCTCTTAACCACTTAGTAATAAGAAGAACATTTGTTTGCTTTAATTTATGTAAAATAAATTTCCATTTAAAGCAATATAAGGCTATTTCTATAATTTACTTATATTACAGTCAAGCAGATTTATCTCTGATATCTACGTAATGTGCCAAAAATCGAACAAAAATAGCCAAATTACATGCAGATGACTGTTGAAACTGTAAATATTTTCACTAGTGAAATAAAAATTCAAAATTTTCACTGAGTGCGAAAAAGTGAAACATTACGAAACTCAAATCAGTATCAGTATAGGCTTATGGGCCGGTGCGGCCCTTTGTCTGTGTGATCATGTCCCTCCATTTATTTCTGTTGATGGCTGCTTCTTTCCAATTGTGCACTCCTAAAAGTCGATCTGCCGCTTCACTTATGGTTACCTCGTACCGTTTTCTGGTCTCTTTCCTGTCAGCTGTGCTTACGAAACTCAAATGGATATTGAAAAGCATATATTTCGATACGGGGGTGCAAAAAGTATATTTTAAAATTTGGTTCGTTTAGGCAACAACAACAACATGAATGTATTTAAATTGGATTGTTAAAAAATTACGTAAAATATCTTTTTTTCATTTTAAATCTAAAACTCTTCTTATTGATCCTAGCACCATTATTCAGTACCAAATTTAACAAAATCGCTTTGAACAATCTCGAGTTATAAGAGTTCAATTTGATCGTAAAACCAATTAATTTTTATTTATAAATATTAGCTAAAAGGAAAGAAATGAAACATACGGCAAACAATAAAGTACTTTGGAAAGATTTAATCAACGCCTTATATTCATCAAGGGAATGAACAATAAAGTTAATATTTTCCTTTAAAAATCAATATTAACTTTTGCACGGTAGTATACAAATTTGATGAAGATTGATATTTGGAATTTGGTCATTAATAAAAAGTAAACAGTTCTTTGAAAATAATTATTAAAGGTTATCTAAACAACTGAGATTTAAAATATGAAAAATAATGTGTATAATATTATAACAAATCCATCTAAATCAAATACAAAAATCATAACAAAAATTTTGGTAAATACATTCGACGTAAATACGTTTTACGATTATCCTCGTTTGAAGATAAAAATAACGTTATGAGCGAATAATTTCCAGGAACAATTTTCTCTTCCTTTTCGTGTAATGAAATTTTTATAGTCGAATACCCATTGGTCGGATATTAAACAATTTTATTCTGATGTTTCCTCCCTTAACAGTTCATTTTCTTAGCAAATACACGTATATTTTTATTTACAAAGAAGAAGAAAAAGCCAATCCTAATACAATCTGATTGCTTGTTTATATATATTTTATGTACTGTTATATACTATCCTATTTATTTGTTTTATGTTGTCATATTATTGATTGAGATGCTCTTTTAAAGGAATTAAAGGTATTTATTTACTAATAATAAAATATGTCCAAAAATTGACGTTACTTTTGATTTACATTTAATAGAGAGTTTAAAATTTTTATTTTATGCATTTTTGTTGCTATTGATATTATGATAATCAAATTTGTTCTGTCAAAGTCGTAATTATAGCACTAGTACTTTAAAGAACACCTATAGGAAATTTTTTAACTACGCCTTGCGGCTATGAGTAAGAGAGGGATTCAAAATATTTAAAATTTAGAACCGTTTAACCGACTTTTTAATAAAACGATTATTTTTTGTGTAAATTTATTTAAAAAAATGCATAAAATTTTGTATAAAACACCGTCGATAAGCATTATTAAACACTCCGCACAGCCTACGCTCGTGTCTTAAAACGGCCCTTGTAATTATTAGTGGTTTACCTTATCGACCTACTTGTATAAATAGCTAATATAATTCTAATAATTCGTTAAGTGGATCTTAAAGTTCATAAGTTAGGTCCATATTGTACCTCAAAATGATATTAACAAAATAAACTTTTTGTGCATGAGAGCTGAAAATAATTGCAATATATTGATTCAAAACACCATTATTTTATCTTAAAAAATGATTTGTTTATTGAAAACTGAATATTACAATTGAAAAAAATTGGATGGAGATTTAAAACGAAATTCGATTACAGTATCTTAATTACAATTAAAACATCGTTTAAATTTTTTTTAAATTGTAACTCTAAAACAAGACATACTCGATTTCATCACTTTTCAGTTCAATTCCAGTCCTCCCATATTAATTCTTTGAGATGTAATCTTGAAAATTAAAAAGAAGAAATTTAAATTCAATTATACTATATGTATTTAAGATATTACCTTTTCTCCTAGCCAGTTGTTTAAAGTACTTGTGATTGTTGATTGAAATTCTTAACAATAGAATGGTTAATTTTCGGATTATTTTTTGTTTGGAAATACGATCGTTTTTCACATTTTTCTAAAAAAAGATGGCACTTTACATTTTGTATCTTCTCATAATTGAAAATACTACTTACCCAGTTTGATAATCCATAATTATCAAGAGTTTTTCAATAAAGGAAATGATTTTATTGAATTTTCTCTTAAAAAACATTTTTCGCTGTAAGCAAACTTTGAATGAGATACCTTTGGAAAGTTATCAAATATCATTTATATTGCACTGTTTTTCAAATAAATGGTATATTTTAGTGATAATAAGCTATTTAAATGAGAAAAACTTGAAAAAATTAATTAAGTAAACAAACCGATTTGAAGTTGTCAAAACACACACCACACACACATATGCAAATTAGTATTTGAATTTCAAATTTAAAAAAGTCGATATTCTCCGAAAATGACTTTTTTATCCAAAAATTTTGTGTGGAAATAGACACAACCTTTGTAAAGTACACATCGGGCAAAAAGCCTCTAGAATAACGCTCTTAGGACCATATCTTTTTCAAGAAGTTTTTCAAGACCAATTCGAACAAAATTCGCTCTCTTATCAAAGTATATTTTAGTCGCATTAAATTGATATTATGACACTAAAATTAAGTCCGTCAAAGATGTTTTATAGCGCATGTGCTTTGCAGTGTTCTGGAAAGCACTAATGCTTTTTCTTTATTATTAGATGGTGACCTCCGTGAAAGAAATTCAACCAATTTATATGGACGTCAGTTTCCTTGTGTACGATTTAACTGTATTTGTGGATGATTTCACAACAAAACGGATCATAAATCTAAATATAACGTACGATATAGCTTTTCCCATCTTCCTATGAAATTACAAAAGCAAAGAAAAACAATGTGAAGGAAACAACAAATTTTAGCTTTGTTTTAAAGAAAAGGACTGTTCTTTTTCATTTTCTGTATTAATTTATTTAAAAATGCATAAAATGTTGTATAAAACATGGCAGATAAGCATTATTATTCACTTCTGGCTTAAAACAACCGTAGTATTTAATAATGTCTTTTCACAGGGGTGCCCAAACTTTTTCAACTCGTGGCGCCCTTGCAAATTTGTAAAATTTTGTAACGGCACTCCTATGACCAAGGTGCTATCGATATCGATAAAAAGGGTACAAAAAATCGAAATTAAGTTAGATTATACATGAACAACAAGAAATTGAATTATAAAAGATAAAATTGTGAAATAAATGAAAACTCCTGAAGTGTTTTAGGCTAAATTTAATTATTCTTTCGAACTCCACCAAATTAAAATTTATTAATGGCTTCAGTCGCAAAGAGACTGTAGTGTGTACAGTAATCATTAATCTTAAACTGTTCAAAGAGTTTTTAGTGGCTATTAGACGTCTCACACTCGTCAGTTTTCATCGAAAAAGTGATCAAAATTAATTACTCCTCGGGCAATTTTTTAAAAATTTGTTTGGCTCGCATATCAGATTAAATAGATTCTAATGTACATTTGTTCCAATTTTAATTGAATTTCGACTATAAATATAGAAGTTCTGGCCAAAAAACCGAAATGTGAAAAAATTTGATGTTTAGTAAAATAATAAGAAAATATTTAAAAAATAGTTTATTAACTTAACTAGTTACTAATTAAGTTAAATGTGTAATATAGTTACAATAAAAAAAAGTTTCCTGTTTAAATTTTCAATTATTTTATCTGTTTGAGGACATTTCTTAAGCATTTTCATTTACTCTTGAAACTTA
>JXOV01009437.1:27989-42368 GCA_001014945.1 Clogmia albipunctata | reverse complement strand
AAATAAAATGGGCGGATTGAATGGATCCGTTTTCAACTGGTCTAGGTGCTAATACGCTGAAAACAAACAGTCACGTAAAGTCTAACACCCGTTAGTTGAGGTTGAGACTACACCTAGTTCTATAATGGAATGTCGTGGGAACAGTTTATTTTTTATTTTATTTATTTAATCGCTAAAATTACACCCCTACAATTTCAATATAGATTTCGTCCTTTTTTATTAAGAAAAGCTGGGCCAAATTATATAAAACACCAAAGGACATTAGCTTCATATTTGTATTTAAAATAATAATAATAATATAATAATAATTATTCCCACGACATTCACAACGGAACTAGGGGTAGTCTCAACCTCAACCAACGGGTATTAGACTGTACACGACTGTTTGTTTTTTCAGTGTATTAGTAGTCAGTTAATAGCACTTTAAAAGACTGTTCAATATTTGCTTTTCTAAATTAAGATGTGTGCAATATTAATTTGAAAATAATTAAATTTTAGTTGTCACAAGGAAACGTACATTTAATTAAAATGGTTTAGTATAATTTATATTGTCACTCAAAGATAACATAACTATATCTCACCTGGATATTAAATAATGTAAACATGGGGGAGATGCCATACTCCCTTTAATTTAAGGTGGAAAAAAGACTGTATATTTTTTGTATTTAAAACCGCTTTTAGTAATGTCAGTACTAATTCGACTGAAAATTTCGTTTTTATGTGGTTTCACTTATCTTAATTTATAAGAAAAATAAAGAGATAACATAGTATTTGTTAGTTAAATGGGTTATTTAGATTATTACTAATGTGTTAGTGTTTTACCATGTTTGCAATTTTTGTTAATTGTTTTGAGTGGCATGGCATCTCTCCCATACGTTTATGCTTTTATTTATATGCAGATGTTCTAGTCCAATCTCATAGCCGATGTAGAAACGCATCCGGCTGCCTCGGAGGCCGTGAGTTCGATCCATGGGCTGGTAGGATTGACTTCGTCATGAAAAGTTTAAGCCCATTGGTTGAGTTTAAGACTCCCCGTGTTCTTTACAGGAATTGAGAGGGGAAAAAGATGCTCTGGAATAATATTTTTATTGTCAGTAGACTAAAAAATCGAAGTTTTGGCAAAGAAAAAGGTAAAAACGGCAAAAAATTAGACTGATTACATAAATGTTCTTTGGTCTTAAAATAAATTGTAATTGATGTAAACAGACTCAACTGCCATCTTTCCCATACTTTTTGAAAAAGATGTCAAATTTCCAGCTCTCAATTTTCATTGGTTTTTTTAATTACATCTCATTCCACTATGTATTGATATGATAATAATATTAATTTGCCACTAATGATAAAAACTATCAAATTTACAACACGTTTCATTTTACTATGTACAACCCTAAAACTTCAATTTGAAAATCAAATTTTAAAACGACATTTTGTTGTAAATAAATATATACAAATTGTCGATTTTGTGAATGGAGCAAGTTGGTTACTAAGATTGGTTTTCAATTGGACTATGAAATTTCCAGTCACAAACACATTTAAAAAAGTATGGATAGAAGGTAGGGCAAACTGATTTTCCTTTTCTATATGGGGCCCTACCAATTTGTATGAAATAGATCGCTTGTTTCTTCTTCATGGTGTAACACAAAATTTTAATATTATACATATTATAATTTGTAATGAAATAAAATTAAATATTAAATGTTCAAATTTTATTTATATAATAATTAAATTTAAGTGTTGCAATTTACGTAAAGCAACACAGCGATCGTAATATAAATAAGATTATTTTAACGGAACATTATTCGATTTTCCGACTGCGCCGAAACTAATTCGTCCATAGAATACGTGATTCAGGTGTAGTCATTTTCAGTTCGTCGCGCGGGAATGATGTGAAATAGAATTGAGCTATAATTTTTGGGCTGGATATATATTTGTATATATATTTTTATACAGTATTGTGTAGTATTCGAGTGGATTCGTTAATGGTTGAATGTTTGGCATTGATTACAAAAGCAATATTGTCCGGTGCGCGCGGTTGGGTAAAAAAAGTGCTAAATAAGTGAAACATTTATTAGTAGGGCTCTATTGTTCAAGGAATAAGTGTTTCAAGGTGTGTAATTTAGAATATAACAATGAAATAATTTGTGATTATCAAAACGCGATTGGATTAAAGTGATTCCCGATAAGAAGTCTTTGACCATCAGCAAAGTTTGTCCGAAAAATATTCTAATTTCATCATTTCTCGTTTGGGAACGTCCAGAGTGTTATTGGAGGAGATATTTGTTCAAAAGTGGTGTTTGTTTAGTAATTTGAGTGTCGGTGACTGTTGGTAACAGAACCGAGTGTAAAATGGAGTTTTTTTTCTCTAATTTATGGGCTAGAATTTCATCTAATTGCACTCACCTTTACTGAATCATTTCTGTCTTTTCGCTCCATTGACATTCTACAATAGAAATCTATATTGCGGAGTTTTTGGTCAGTCAAATGGCACCGGGTCTCAAAGTCCAATTTCAGTTCTAATTGACTGAACTGCGATTGATTGGGAATGGATTTTTAATAAACGAAAAACTCTAATTCTAAATAAAAACTGATCGAATTTGTATTCCACGAAATTGTGCATCAATTTTGGTCTAGACTTAATCAATCCAGTTTGATTAAAAGAGGAGATAACAACGACACATTTTTCGGTTTTTTGGGCGGTCTCCCTATGCCAGAACATAATTATTTTATCGCCAAACATAAACTTAACGGATAGGGACTAATCGATCACTTGATTTCGACATAAATTTTGACTAATTTCCAAAAAACTACACACAATCGTGCATTCACCACTACGAACTGTGTTTAGATTTATTATTATAGTGGCGACCAAAAATAAATCCCCAGTGGATGGCGTAATGCATCTCTCCGTTCATATTTTTTGCTCCAAGAATTCGGACAGAAATGTGTGGATTTTCTGATAGTTTAAAATTCAATCACACTTGTTCAATAAATCGGAAATATCACGAGAAACAAAAATAGATTTTTCAACAAAAAAATGTTACTTGAAAAGTAAGAGCTTCAATTTGATTCTTGGTATTGCATCATAACTCTTATCTTTTATACGAGTAAACGCAAACAAATTATTTTATAATACTCCATTAAAAGTAATTCAAAATTCTAGATATGAAGGTTTATTATCAAGAAAACGTTCATGACTAAAATTCCAATAATTATTTAAAAAAAAACACTTTGAAATCACGAACGTAGGGAGTGTTTTAATGCATGCCCGTGTTTTTAATAATATTTATTGCCTGTGTGTCATACAGTACTATGAATTTTAAAACTAATTACCACAAAAAACTAAAAACAACCTTTGATTTAATATTTTTTTACTCTATTCATCATGAAAATTAGTCTGTTTTCATTTTAATAATATAATAATGTGATAAAAAAATCTCTGAACTACTAAATAGTGCTGTAAAAGCATCTTTGACAAACATATATAATATTAGTGCCATAAAATTAATATTATGGCAGTAAAAAGCAATCTGTCAAACACATTTTTATATCACTAGTTCTTTTTCTTTATTATTAAAGTCTGACTTCCGTGAAAAACATTAAATTTATAAGGAAGTCAGTTAAGTTGTGCATAATGTACCTGTCCTTATTAACGTAATGAGACACATATATCGCCCCACTATATAAATTACAACTACTTAAGCTATGTGCAAGAGAGGGATACAAAATATAATACTTTTCTATCACTCTGTGGCAAAGGAAAGCTAAATTTTAAAATTGAAATAAACAAACGGTGACTTTTTTAATTCAAATTTTAGTGTGATTTATTTCAAATTGCATAAACATTTGTATAAAACACAGTCGATAAGCATTATTAAACAAACTCGCTACACTCGTGACTCTAAAAGACCCTAGTATTCAATCGATCTAGTTTGATAAAAACTATTAATCTCCTTTCGACTATTGTGAATTTATTGTTCATTTATTTATCGTTTTCACAAGAGTTATTGAACTCAATCAGAATTCAATAATTATTTATTGAACAACTATTAATTGTTTGAAAATTTATTATTTAGTGAAGTGTTGTCGGTCAACAAACAATAGGCAAGTGTTAAAGTGTTTAATATCAAATATTTGATCAAGTTTTTAAAGTCAAATTCGAGTAACTGTTAAAAAATTCATAATTTTACCCAGAATTTTTCACATGATTAGAAAAAATTATATTTAAAAATTGATAGTTCATTTGTTTAAAAATGCATTACTCAATGGTGTTTATATAAAATGGTGTGATTAATGTAGTTTTAGACGTAAATAGCAGTAAATACGACAATTACGTGTATAAAAAAACGATAAGCGATTACGAATTTGCTAATTAAACTTTCTTTTTCAATTTCGAAAATCATTCTCATTCGATTTTTATTGCCAATAAAGCCATATTTTGTGCACTATTAGAAGACGTGACATCAATTGCTGTAATTTAAAATTGCGAAATGTAAAATGAATTATATTCAGTTTGATATTTAACACTTTATTATGTAATCTTTGGAAAAAACCGAGCTGTGGCGATTGAAAACAATGGCATCTAACCTTGAATTGTGACCAAAAAGAGCCTACATATACTATTATAAATAGCGAAAGAAGCCGTGTATTTTTGTTATTAAGAAATTTATAACGAAAAGAGCCGCCAAATATTATGGTTTAATAAGGCAAAGTCCCGATGAGAAGAGGTAGACTAGACCTCCTAAAGGTGATTTGATCGCAGTTGGCGGATGCGTTTGCAAATGAATTCAAAGTTGTGTTGGTTGAAGATGTTGTAATGGAGGTTACATTTCCATAGACAATGATGACGTTTTTCTCTGCCTACTTTGCCTACAAATTTAACAACAACAGCAGAAGCAGCAAAAAAGTTACCGGCAACGATCGCGGATCATCAAACCCTGTCTTTCCCACATGCCGTGAAAGCGTGATCAGTGTATTATTTCTTCTTACAAAGAATCCGTCTCACATTTAATCATGAATGAAGCTAATATTTTCACCATTTCCACACAATCCGAATGCAACGAATTGCACACACTGTTTTCCGTTATCTAATCAAAAGATAGCTAATTTAAATATTTAATCGCACAGATAATACCGTTCTGAAATGAGAAAATTGTATGTTTTATTTCGTTGATTTAATGTCGATAGTGTTGTTTGCCCGCGCCGTACCTTTTATCGCGGTGAAACACCTTCAATTACTATCATCAACTCCTCAGTCATTCTCTACCCAATCATCATCCATTATTAGTCATCGACCATTATACTGCTAACCGATTTTCGAAAACAAAAAAAATTATAAATCATATGGGCGGTCATCATTGCGTGACGTCATTATGGTAATACACCATTTATTTCTACAGACCATTCTAAAAGGTCAGAGTCAGAGACCAACATAATTGTGTAATGCATTCGAAACAATTCCCTACGCACGAATTTACTTGTCGTTTTCATTTCATAATATATCTAATTAAATTCTAGTTTATTTTTAGAATACTTGTTTTTTTAATTTTAAAACTCGTTAAAAGCTCATTTAACCCGTCGTAAACATTTTATTTAATAGGTAATTGCTTTATCATTTTAAAATCATTGCCTATTATAATATATTTATTCAAAAACGTGAATGACAAATTACTTAGGAAAAGAATGATACAAATGCTAATTCTATTAGAGCTTGCTTGAGAAAAAGTGTTTTTGGAGAAACTTATCACGTTAAATAATAAACAATGCCCTAGATTCATAGATTTCTATTAAACTTTGGAAAAAGCTTTTGTAATTTTTTAATTAAAATGATTACGATAATAGTTATTTAAACAACAGGAGGAAAAATAGATCATAACACGAGTGTTTAATTATGTGTCATTTCACCCAGTTTTTTTTACAAAATTTTATACAGTTCATTAATTTATTCGCAAAATGTGAAGACGAAGTGAGATAATCCAATACTAAATTAAGGTCTAAACACATATAATTAAGGGAAAAAGTTGTCGAGTTGATAGAACTTTCGGTCTGAAATTTTCGATATACTATTTATCATTGATAATTTTGGTACAAAGTACTAATTTTTTTATTACCATGATTTATGATTGGCTGCAGGTATTGTATAAGGCATAATTGAACACTGTACTTTTATAAAGGAGTTTATAGAGAAAGCATTGCCTACTAAAATGTAAAGTTTTTATATATAAAAAAAATAATTTTTTATTTAAAAGAAAATGTTGAAACTTTTTTATAAGTTAATACATAAAACACAATTCTAGGTGTGTAGGTAAATAAATTATAAATGCATATTCTTTTACGATAAAAATTTCGGTTTACCGGCAGTATTCAGTTTATACGAGTACTAATGATGTGGAAAATCATAATACTCGGATTTTTAACCAGGTCGTGGAAAACGCACAATCACACATGAAAATGGGTGTGAGATTAAGAGTGTACAATTGAAAATGAGCACAGAAAAATTTAGTGTGAATTTGGGCGGTTTAATCAAAATTGCGTCTTCATAGTTCATTTGATTTTCAAATTCAATATAGTGGCATTTTAGTGCCCCTCCTTAGTATTAGGGTTTTAGGATTTTTTGTTGTGTAATAGTATTGGTTTCATGAAAAATTGACAATTACCCAAAATAAACCCTATTTTCAATTCGATTTCAAACTGAATATCAATTTTGTACCTGGTACAATGGCCTTAAATATAAAGCTTAAAACTGTCGAGTACTGGTAGGTAGATTAAAATTTACTTTACACACGTTAGACGTTTATATACAATCTGAAAAATTTAATGTCCCATCTATTCATTTGCTAAATTTGTACAATTCGCAATTGAATGGCATCACGCGTAAGACATTATGTTTAAGCGAAACCATGACAAATCATACTCATTTTTTCAATAGCCATTAGCCAACTTCTAAGAGAAAAATCAAGTTTATACGTCCAAGCTTTTAGAATGTCGAGTAATTACAATTTGTCATTGTAAATAATTAATGGACGAAGCTAAGAATATTATGTTTGTAAATGCATGTAAATAAATCAAATTCGAATACAAGTGATTGATATAAGTGCTGTAATAACCGATTTCACATGTGTATCGAACGCTATTTTGTCTAATTCTGAAAAAATATCACTTAACCAATAATTAAAAAACCATTCGCAACGGCTGTGTACAACTAAGATAGTGTGTTTATTAGAGTGAGATGAGAATGCTCACAACGAAATGGTTTTGACAACAATATATATTTTCATAAAATTGGTGACAATTTGTGTGCAAATTTTGAATTATTTCATTACTCCGTGCAGAAAAGTAAACCGTTACAGAACCCAATTTGCGTGAAGAAAAGTCTACTTTCCCATACGGGCTTGCACAAAATATATTTTCCCTTTCTTATATATTGCAGAAAATGACATTTTTTTAACGATCCATGGTGCATTTTAATGGTGATTAAATTTAATTTAAATATCCCATTAATTATGTTTTATGGGTTTATATTTTATTACTGACCCGTGCTGTATTTTTAATAGATGATACCTATTAACTATCCAAGTCTGTTTTCAATTATTATTGACGAAATGTCTTTTGCGGTCATTCCTTCGTCATTCACTCATTGATTGACCGAGATGGGACGAGCAAACCATCATCATTGTGCTGTCATTGATTGAAAACGGGCGATTGGTTATTTTATTGATATGGCCTTCCCATCGGTTGACACAATTTAATATGTACAACCGAGGGAAAGGAGGAGAAGGTCTGGCCATTATTCCAGTTACTGAAGTCTAGTTCTCAACTGAAAACCACACAAAAAAGAGTAAAATTACAGGTGTTCATGCTCTACGCGCCCGAACAACAATAACATTAATTATTAAACCATCAATTCTCGCCACAATAAATAATAGCATTAGGGCTTAGAAACTGCTCAAACTAAGCACCATCAATGTTTCACTTAGTTGCAAGTCGATCCCGGTTAGTGGGCGGTTTGTTGCCACTCCAAACGTGCCGAAAGTTCATCGTAGGAAAATCGATTTTACGATGACTTAATGACTTTCTGGTGAATTTATTACGTAATTCAAGCCGGTCAAAATTTTGATGAGTAATTTGCAAATTGTGCCGGTACGTGTTGCACACACTAGGAAACACAATCAGTGACTTGCGGCTTTTAGACTGATGGTTTTTTTGTGGTTTCAATTAATATAAAACATTATTTATTTTAATTATTAATATTACAAATTTAATGGTGCTTTCCCGAATGTAATTTACAACAAGTGTAATAATAATTACTGAGACCGATAATATAATTTGTTTGATACAGAAAAAAATCATTAAAAAGCTATAAAACCTTATCAGAATTTAATTTAAAAAAATCAAATTTTCTACACGAGACCCAAATTACCCCCATTTCTTCTTTTAGACTGATTTTTAATTTACTCAAGGGTAAATGGTAATTTCAAATTAATTAAATGTTTTGACATACTTCTTGTTGTTAACTGTAGTTTACGTATGCTATACGTGTAATTGTAGTTATTGTGCAAATAACTATTACGCTCTTCTTAGAAACAGTGTGTAAATAACCTACTTTAATTTACTTTTACGTAAATACTTTAGGACTGTAATGAAAATGTCGTTCGAAATAATAATTATATATTTTGCTGTATATTTCATCATTTATTTTATGCATTTTTATTTCTTCAAATTGATATTATGATATTCAAATTTGTCAATGTCGTTATTATAGAACAAGTGCTTTAAAGAATTCGTTAGGGCACGTGTGCTTTTTCTTTATTATTAAAGTGTGACCTCCGTAAAAGAAATTCATTAGATTTATATATAGTCGTCAGTTTTGAAAGGCGTGGCTTAACTGTGTTTTGTTAGTGTTTTGTTAGTGTTTTTAAAAATTAGCCACCTGTTGGAGAACTTTGAACTACGCCTTACAGTTATGAGTAAGAGACGGATGGAAAATGTTTAAAAATTTAAATTAAGAAGCGCCTAACCAACTTTTTAATAAAACGATTTTTTTTTTCATTATTTTAGAAATTTATTTTATAAATACATTATATGTGACATAGAGACGTAATTTTCAAAGCTTTGTATTGCAAAAAAATTTTGTGGCACTAAACTTTTTTCTGTTAGAGACGTTTTTATAGCACCAGTACTCTAAAGAATTAGGCACTAGTTTTTTTCATTATTATTAAAGTGTGACCTCCGTGAAACCATCCAATTTCGATGTTTATAGATTAACTGTATTAACGGGTGGTTTAAAACTAAATATGGCTATTTAACGAAACGCATATATCTATAATTTACGACTACTTAAACTATGTGCAAGTGGGGGGCAAACACAAAAAATATAACTCTCTATCAATCCGAAAGTAAGACAAACTTAATTTTGAAATACTCTCTACGTGACTTTAAAAAAATCCTTAGAGTTTAATAATGCATTATTTTGACATATTTATTTGTATAAATAACTACAGTCGAAACTCGTGGGACTCTTAAAATATTTCGAATTACCGAATTGTTCGAAACATCAAAGGATAAATCAATAGTCTTCATTTCGTAGCGAACTCGTGATTACTTTGAATTATAGAGCGATTTGAATTATCTAATGCTTGAATTATCAATTTCTTATGTTAATTTGTATAGAAATACAAACAGCCCTAACTAAAACACGGTCGAAAAGCATTTCTACTCACTTACATTACTCTCTACGCTCGTAATTTATAAAAGCCGACTGTTTAATAACCCATTTACTTGTAGACCTAGTCGTTAAAATTACTATACTATAATAAAAATAAATGTTTGTTATTTAAAAGAAAATAAATTTATTTTATAATTAATTATTAGATTATTGTGTTTGTAGGTGTTTTCACAAAGTGAAACAAGTATATTATTTCATCACTTTATTTATAGTTTATTTTATCTCAAACTCGGTCCATATTTGTAGTTAGTCATCTTTTATTTTACAGTTAAAAATTAATAAATATAGTTTGAACTGTTTGTAGTTTATAAACTCAATAAATAATTACTGTTTAATAAAATCCTAATAGTTATTCAAGTGTAATTGAGCCATTGTTAGTGTTCGTACTCGTATATCAAGCAAATTAATGGTGTTAACAATAAATAAGTGATATGTTTCAAATCATTGAAACAATCTTGTGATCAAACTATAATTAGAGCATGGTGCAATATTACAATCTGGAATTGTTAATTAAAATATCATTACACTTGATTTGAGCAAATAGTCACGTTAGCTTGGAATAATAAAATCAATAAAGGAATCGCCACGAGTGTTCAATTAAACAGTCTATATATGAGAAATATGGGGTTTTTTAATGAAACACATGTTTATTTAACGAATCCAGGCCTGGATTGTATTTAAACATCTGTCTAATCGAATTACAAAAAACATGATCCCATTTTTTACAAAAAAAAATCATTCTGTTTAATCTGGATAAATTATCGTAATTATTTAATATCCTAATGGATTCATAAAGATTATTGAATAATTATATTTGATATTTTCAATAATTAGTTCTATCTTCATAATTAATTTGAACAAAATCAATATATTAATTAATATTTATTGATTTAAGGACACTTGAAACAACTATTTATTCAATTATCCTTTTCTGATTAAAAAAAATCCGAAAACGTAAAAAAGTGTATTCGTGGAAAACTATTATTTTCTTAGAATGTGGCCAATTATCCTTGTCCAATTTATTATTCAATTACGGCGATCACGACTTTATTTATAGGAAAGGACTCTCCCTTCAAATTCCACAGAACTATTAAGATATAATCCTCGATGAGACAGAAGACAACGTAGAACCCCAAAGGAATCACGAAATTAATTAATGAGCTATTAAACCCGACTATTATGTTCTGTTCTGTTTCATTCATAAACTCGCACGGCGCGAAAATTAATTTGCAAAGTCTCGGTCAAGGTCACAATGGTTGGCTGGGACATGAAATACAGTAGGGTTCAGAATGAAATGGACTAAACAGGATTATTTTATTAGAATTTTTTAAGAATAATATTTTCTAAGTGGATGTTGTTGTAGTTATTTGTAGGGTGATTTTTCACTGCGAACTAAGGTCTATTAAACCCCCTGGTGATAGTCGAGTAACTACATGCAGGTTTCGTTTGCTTAAGTTGCACATAATGAATAGTTAATATATAGCTGATGGTGACGTCAAAATGACGTATCTCCGCGACAATTCTACACTGTTGTTTGTCGGGAATGTTCTACCTTTTTCTTATTATACCAAGGGTTGAAATTAAGGTGTATGAAAAAGGCTCATGTGTTTAATAATGCTTATCGATCGCGCTTTAAAGAAGACTGTGGGCGTTTTTGAACAAATTAACAAACAAATATTTTAAAAAATTCATCTTTTATGTATGTATTATGGATAAAAGTAGTTAACGTAATCTCGATCGTAAGGTAAAGAGCAAGACTGTTTTTATACTGCGCTGGAAGGAGATCTTAACACATTTCAGATCATAAAGAATCTCGAAAGCCCTGGGAAAATGGCCCCATTTGGGGGAAGATACCTTGGGCGCTTGTTCCTTAGGTTATCCACAGATTCGCACCGATTAAAAGAACCTCCAAAAATTAATTAACAAATGGGGTTGATTACAAAATAAACAATATTAAGTTAAAGGGCTTTACTGTGTACCGGTACGCCTTTTTAAAGAATAAGGCGCAGGACTGTTATAAAAAAATACTATTTTATTCGTTATTTTATAGTACTATAAAAAAATGTGTTACTTTTGTGCGCTAATGAGAAAAGTGTAATAACGTTTCAACTTAAAAAATTCAAACTTATTTGCAAAAGTTATATTTATTACAATAATGAATATATATTTTATTAAATAATATGTCTAAAGTAAACTTTTTATTTTATTTACAGAAGCTAAAAAATGCCGCCAAGTATTTCCAAGTCAGTGGTACTGGAGAGTGAACTACCTCAAGAAACTGTGATTCGGCACAGGTTGACAGTTTCTTCAGTCCAGGATGAAGAAGTGGTGACGACGAGACCAACCGATAGTATTAACGATATACTGTATTTAACGCCGGAGGGCACAGTTCCATTGGCCAAAGAACGCACAGCTCAGTCATTAAACAGTACAGAGTTTAAGCCACAGATCAGATGGCCCGACTTGATAGTACAAATCTTTATCCATGGAGGATTCCTTTACGGGCTTTACTTACTTTTTTACGTTAAGTATTATTCAGTTATGTGGTGTAAGTTTTCATTTCATTTTAGTTGAAATAGTTTTATTAATTAGTCTTATTTTACAGTTTTCGCTTTAATCTGGGGATCAGGATTTGGAATTACAGCCGGAGCCCATCGCCTATGGTCGCACAAAGCTTACACAGCCAAATGGCCTCTAAGGCTTATTCTTGTATTCCTTTTTACGATCGCTGGACAGGTAATTTTATTTGTTATATAACACATGTTTTTTAAATTATAAGTAAGTCCGCAATCTGCATTGCACACTTGGGCCGTATAGGTCTGGACATTTCAAAGGGAAGCTTTTGAAGTAAAGTAAAATTAATAATTTAAAAATATATAGTAATTAAATATCCATTGAAAAGTAAATAAATAGTCGAGAAGTACGAAGTTCTATGTGGTACAATTTTCTATTTACCAATTTTTGGGTAAATTAGGATTTATGAGATTGAATTTATGTTCTATACGATACAATTTTGTAGAATATTATAATTAAATCAAAACTTTAATATGTATCGAAATTCAAATTACCCAACTTAAATTTCTGCAAATATATTCGTGTTTTTATTGCTGAACTATTTCAAATGAGACCCTGAAAAACTGTATTAGTTCAAGAACTTAATTTGAATGGATAACTATTTGAAATCCACAATTGAAATATTCGTAATAACTTTGTTCATAAGCTTTTCTTTAAATTATTGCTTTTCAGCGTGATGCCTACACTTGGGCCCACGACCATCGTGTTCATCATAAGTATTCCGAGACCGACGCTGACCCGCACAATGCAAAGCGAGGTTTCTTCTTTGCCCACGTTGGATGGCTGGTTCTCACACCTCATCCACAGGTCGTCGCCAAGCGAAAAGTTATTGATATGAGCGACTTGGAAGCCGATCCTATTGTCATGTTCCAGAAGAAGTACTACCCAGTCTGGTTTGCATTGCTAGCAATTGCGATGCCCGTTCTAGTGCCTTGGTACTTCTGGGACGAATCGTTGTGGCTCTCGTTCTGGGTCATGTTCAACTGTCGTTTCTGCACGACTTTAAACATTGCATTTTTCGTCAACAGTGTTGCCCACATGTGGGGCAATAGGCCTTATGATAAGTGAGTAGAAGAATTAGTTTTATCCTTTTTTTTATATAATGGTACAAATATTTGTTTGTCAAAGTGTTCTTATGGTAAATTTTACAAGTAGATTGTTAAGTATACTTGTAGCATTATTAAGCACTAGAGTCTAAAGAAAGCCCTCGTGTTTAATAATTCTTTTGAATAGGGTTGGTTCATACAAGACTTTATGCATTTGAGCCACATAAAATTAAGGTTACTGCACATGTACTTTACGAGTAATAATGAAGGCCTATGTGTTTAATAATACTTATCAACAGTTTTTTATACAAAATTATAAGCAATTTGAACTAAATTAACACAAAAATCTAAAGAAGTCATCGTTTATGATACTTGAAATTTGAAATTTAGCTTAGCTAATGCACTTTCGGAGAGATAGAGAAATTATTATATATTGTACACTCCCGTATCGAAACATACGCTTTTCGATATCCATTTGAGTTTCATAATGTTCAATATCCAACAAATTTGTCTCAAAGTCGAAATTTGGACGCCATTGTTGCCCTTAAACTACACAAAGTATTGGTGTCGGCTATGCCATAGGACCAAGATTATATTTCAAATTATTTAATGTTTCCTGTTTTAAATTTTTAATATTTACCGTTTCAACAGCCATTGGTATATAGTTTAGCTATTTTTGTTCGATTTTTGGCACATTACGTAAATATCAGAGATAAATCTGCTTAACTGTATTGTAAGTAAATTAAATAACATTTTATATTGCTTTCAAAATAAAACTAATATTAGCTAAATTAAAATTCAAACCTTACTAACTGTCTTTCAATAATATAACATAATACCAATACCCTATACTGTGTTTGGCTTTTACTGCCCTCGTGAGCGGTTGCCGAAAGGCGGGTCGTTTGCACATATATCCAGTCCAAAACCTTTCTTAAAACAATAGGTAGGGAAAACGCTTACGTGAGGAGGTGAAGGCCGGCACCCATCACTCCAAGGAATCACGATGGTGCATCAGACCGGTGATCATTCATATAAATT
>JXOV01009437.1:14527-27927 GCA_001014945.1 Clogmia albipunctata | reverse complement strand
TAGGTAGGGAAAACGCTTACGTGAGGAGGAGGCGATGGGCGGTACCCATCACTCCAAGGAATCACGATCGCGCATCAGACCGGTAGTCATTCATATATATCTAATATATATGAGTGAGGGCTATATCTCATTCATGGGTTGTTTGGTCCAACTATACATACATACATACATACACATTGCTTTAAATAGAAATTTATTTTACTTAAATTAGAGCAAACAAATGTTCCATGCAACAATAAAATAGGCATTTGCCTTATGACCAAGTAGTTAAGAGGAATTCCAACCGTTAACGGTAACTTTATAAGTAAAGATTTCACTTGAAACATTTGTGAAACATGTCAATTTTTAAATTTTCATGTAAATTTATTTATTTAATTATTAAATTTAATGTGAAATTGTAAAAATTTCAGTGCTAATGGGTGGAGTGCAAAAAACGTTATGTCCTGCTCGTGTGTAAAGTCCTGTTTTTTAACTCGGAAACGATGAAATACTTGCCTTCAGCTCGAATGTTCCACACTCGTTTTACTCGTTAAAAAACAGTTGACTTTGCACCCTTGTAGCACAAATAACTATTTTTTATTATTTTTGAAAGAAATAATTTGGAAATCACTATTTTATAAAATAATTTTCCTTTTTCAGAAACATCAGTCCCGTTGAGAATTTAGGGGTATCTATTGCGGCCATGGGAGAGGGTAATTAAATTCCCTTTTCAAAAACCTCAATTAGGTAATTAATGAATCCAAATTATAGGATATCACAACTATCATCACGTATTCCCTTGGGACTATAAAACTGGAGAGCTGGGCGATTATACATTCAATGTGACCACTGCCTTTATCGACTTCTTTGCCAAACTTGGATGGGCCTACGACCGTAAGTGCTATATAGACCAAATCTAATAGTCTTAAATTAATCAAATATATTCAATTTTCAGGAAAATCAGTGTCCCCAGACATGGTGGCACGTAGAGCTGCCAAATGTGGAGATGGAACTCACTATTTAAATGATGAAAACGCACACAAAGATCCAATATGGGGGTATGTTTTTTTGTAATTTATCTGCTAATACAAATTCAAAAAGACTGTGTTGCAAGATAAAACTTCTATTAGCGTGCGGCAAAGTAACACTTAGAAGCCCTAGTATGATAATGTTGCAACATTGTCAGTATTATTCATAACACATTTCTTTATGTTATTTCTGATTAACACTTTTCTAAATACGAGTAACAACAAAAGGCAGTTTTTAGATTTATTTCTATTTCTTTAATAATTATAACAAAAAAAATTAGATGAATTTTTTTTAATTCAATAAAGTTTTGTGTATTTCTTATAGACATTGCGAAATGGTATTTTCACAGTCTTGTTCAATTATTTAGTTCGATTCACTCAGGCGAAAAGATAGCTTTTTGACATTGATTTTGAAATTTTGTAATGTGTCACTTTTTCACTACAGAAGATTTTGAATTTCCAGTATCAAAATTCAGACGCCTTTGTGGTCTAGTGGTTAGTACCCTTGACTGCCTCCTCGAGGTCGTGGGATCAAATCCCGGGCTGATATTTTTCAGCGCGAAAAAAGTTTCCCCATTTGTGTATATCGATAACATTGCAAAATAATATTCATAGCGAATTATAAATTTGTAGTGGCGCAAACAAATAAATGAAATGGGCGGATTGACTGGATCCGTTTAAAACCGGTCTAGGTGCTATTAATTGACTACTGATCCACTGAAAACAAATAGTCATAGAAAGTCTAACACCCGACCGTTGAAGTTGAGACTACCCCCAGTTCCATACCGGAATGTTGTGGGAAATATTATTACATTTAATAAAAATATCTTTTTTACACGAAAAGTTAGCTTTTTAAAACGATGTTCATAAAGCGTCACTTTATCGCTCTAGTGAAAATATTGAATTTTATTTCAGTATTGAAAAAAGTTAATTAGTAAGAAATTTGTATCAAAGTCAAGATTTACGCACATTTTGTAATTCAGGTTATTATAACGATCAAATAGTGCCTTTCAAATTTCAAAGAAATATGCCCTGCTTAAGTGTAAAATCCGTTTTTAACTCGAATCGGAATCAATAAAAAACATCGCCTAACAGCTCGTATTCCACCCTTGTAACACAAATAACTGTTGTTCTTGTTAGTTTATTATTTAATTTTGGTGTTTAACATTTATTGCAGGTATGGCGACAAGGACATCACTCCCGAGGACCAACAAGAGCTTCGCAAAATGATCAATTAGTAACTTATTTAGTAGTTTCTTTTCTCCAAACATTTTGCCATTCATTTCAGTACAATTGTTAATTCAAATATGGAATTAATAAAATGAGGCTTATGAAACGTTAAAAACCCTTTATTTGCTCGCTATAAAATGAGATAATCATTCTATTACATGATAATGATATTAGATATTGTCAAAAATGGCTTCTGGCAGTCTCTAAATTGCGCTGTGTTCAGTCTTCCCGGTTTCGTTTAGTGGGTGGTTCATGTTCCACAGGAGCCACTTGCTGAAGCAGTGGAGTAGCGGTATAGTTTCCGAATAAAGAACAAAGGAAAGCCACTCCGTATCCAGTAGCACGTTCGCCCTAAAAATTAAAAGAAATCATTACTAACGATTGAAAATACAATAATAAAAGCTTACATTGAATTTAATCTGATTTAAATAATTTAAATTTAATGTACTCCGTAAAAGTAAAAAATGACTAAAACCAAAGTTAAGTTCATTCAACTCTACGACGACGAATGAAAAAAATTATTTCGAAAAATGTGCTTATTTGATTAAAAACCGCAAATTATTTTGAGATAATCCACTGAGTTTTAAATGTCAAATTTGTGAAATGGCCTTCATTATGCTAATTTGATAAACTGGCTTAATCTGATAATATTTTTTCCATAGGCTTTTTATAGAGAAATTTAATGAAAAAATAATCATTTATTTTAATTCATTTCCTAAATTAAAAAGAATATTAAACAAGAAACACATTTTTGGTGAGTAATCCTCATTAATAATAGGTAGATATATGTATATTAACAATTCTATTTTTTGGCCAAAACGAATTTAATCCAGTTTCACCTGCTTCAATATATTATTTCTATTAAACGTAGTAGACTGGGTAAAAAATAACCCATTACCGCATTTATGCTTGAATTTTTTACAATTCAATTTGTTATTGATTAATTCTAAATACTTATACACTGCGTTTCATCCTTTTACGACAGGGGTCTTCAATTGAATTTTAGTTAATATTTCGGAGTGTATTAATCTGATCTCAATTTTTTTGGCACTAAAACCCATATTTTGTATTATGAGAAAATAAACTTCCAAAGATAGTTACTGGCTGCCTACTATGACATAGAGACCCAATTTTTCGCGCTGTATATATTGAACAATAGATTATCAACTATTTCAATCTATAACAATCCCTAAAAACTCCCTCATGTTCGCACAGAAGAAAATAAGCAACGATATTGCTGCATAGGAAAATTCGATCGCCTTTTTAATTATTTGCAACAATCCTAGACTTTTGTTTTATAGTCCAGACGATGGTCAATGATAAGACCTTTCTTCGTGCCAAAAAAATTAAGATCAGATTGATAAACTCCGAGATATTAACTAAAATTTAATCGAAGACCCCTATCGTAAAAGGATGAAATGCAGTGTATGTGAGGAATCAGTTATAAAAAATAATTATTAATTTTAAAAACAAATTCAAAAAATCTGTTTCTTTAAATTTATTAAATATTTTTCGTTTTTGAAGATATATTTTCACGGCTCGACACTCACTAACGAAACTAGGCCTAACTAAATTCGTTTTTAATCGATTTTTATATTCACAAAACATATATTTAATTGTTTTGAAATTGGTTTTGTGATTACGGAATAACAATTTTTAAAAGGTTGGTTTAGACAATTTTTCATTACCAAGAGAAAAATAACAAATTAAAACCGTTGTAACATCATCACGGATTCTGTCATTGTTCCCTGTATCCATTTCTGGCGTCAAATACTTAAATGGTAGATCGTTTTTTATAAACCTTCCCCAACTCTAAAAATCAGTCGAACTAACCATTACAATTTACGGTTACAATTCAAATGAGACTGATTTATCAGACTTTAAACTTTTTATAAATTCTGAAATCAACTTTCCATTTGACTAGGAACTCAAAGTCGCTCAACCCTAAGTCTAACAGATTTTACACTGTCGAGCCTGTGACGTCATGAGCCGGGTGCCATTCTTTGTTTTGATTTTGCATGAACTGAACCTTTCAAGTAATTTAGTTATTATTTCGCAACAAAAGACTTTTAAAGTGACTAAACATGTGCAATTGTTAATTAGCGTTGTATGAACTTTTTCACTCGACTGCAAAGTACTTTATTACCTACCATGATGTAAACTATTATGTATAAACCAACTCTAAATTTAAGAAAAAATAAACAAAGGAGTGGTACTTACACAATGAACTGGAGAAGCCATATCGACATGGATCCAGGACCCGGAATAATCGAATCCTAGATGAGCACCAATGAAGAGGCCGGCACAGCTCGCCTGCGCGTTGTTGCGATCCGCAACAGAGTTCTTCATGTCGGCGACACTGGACGTGAACTCGCAGAAATGGAGCTCTGGGCAGTAGGGTATTGGCGCAACCAAATCTCCAGAGTTACGCCCTGCTTGAATGGACTTCTCCTCCCACTGGCTCTGGTTCGTTAACACTGCTCCATGGTACTTGCCCGTTGCAATGCCCTGGGCCCCGGTCAGCGTCGCCATGTCCAGGATTATTCCAGAATGGAGGTCCTTCTTCGCGTACGCCACACCATCCGCTAATACTAGACGTCCCTCGGCGTCAGTGTTGTTGATCTCCACAGTCAGGCCAGAGTACAGCTGGTGGATGTCATCGGGACGAGTCGCATTCGGACCCACTGAATTTTCAGCCAAACAGAAAATGGCGTGCAAATTCTCCTTAAAGCCCGCCTTAACAGCGGCGTAAAAACCGCCCAAAATCGCAGCGGCTCCTCCACAATCCCGCTTCATTCCAGGCATTGCGGTCTTTCCCTTAATGCTCAGGCCGCCAGTGTCGTAAACGATCCCCTTTCCGACCCTAAGAAATTTAAAATCAAGAATTAGGAAATCGTTTATACAGTTCGTGTTGTAACTTTAAGTTCACTTGAATTAATTTTTTTTTCCAGAACGCCAAGTTATATTTACATTCATTATCTTATCTCGTTCCATAAATATATTGTAGCAATTTGAAATCAAATTTGATTGATTAACCGTAAATCCAAAGTACGTTTTAATAATCATTTTAAAAGTATATTTAATTGGAATTTATTTATATTTTCATCGGGAAGTATTGGAAAACCAGAGCTGAAAGTTAATTTAAATGAATAGATAAAAACTGAGGACAGGTCATTCAACTCCTTGGATTACATTTTCACAAGATGTTTTATAGACACAAGCGATTGCAAGAGATCCTCGATGAAAAAGATATGCAATTTGAAGAGAATGCTAAGCAATCACATAAAATATTTAGGGAGTTATATATATTCTTTGAAGCTTCTAGGCCCCAGCAACATCCCAACCATAGATCTCAATTCATAATTCGCCGGAACATTTTTGTAGTCAATCAAATAGAGATAAATTAATCAATTAATACAATTTAAAAATAACCAGTTAAGTTTTTGTTAAGCATTGATATTGAATTATCATTTCAAGGCAAAAACCCGCATCTGATGAACGTTGAACTTGCTTTTACTCGAACAATTATAATAACTGCAGACGATAAAGTGGTGGATGCACTCTAGAGGCGATTTAAGGGCATTTAGGAAAATGTCTTGACAAAAAAAACCATCAGCCTCGATTAAAATTCAGTATATTTTTGACCATTTTAGAAATGCGGCAAAAAGTAAGGGAATTATTTGAAATTTTAAATTATATAAAACTAAAACAAAACCACATAGAATAATAATTCATAATATTCCCATTTTAATATTTGAAAAATAGTTACATATTTTAGCTACAAGAGAGAAATGGGCCAGATTAAACACGAGAAAAGTTTTAGAAAACGAATGAAACAAGTTGTCTAAAAATATGAGCGTTTAATTGTGTGTTTTGCAAACAGTTTTTTTTACAAAATTTTATACAATTTGCGAATTTATTAGCTTTTTTTTCAACATATGAAGTAAAGAATAGGAAGATAAGCCAGCACTTAATAATGGTTTATACAATTAATGGAAGAAGCGAATAGAACTTTCGGTTTGAATTTTTCAATATACCTCGAAAATAGAGCACATTTTGTTATTTAATGGGAAAAAGTAAATTTGATTAACACAACTTTATTGTAGGGTCAAGAAAAACGTCCAAGATCTTCAATTTTAAATTTTAGTACTTAAATATTAGTAAAAAGTACTAGTTTTGTATTACACGATTTGTGATTGGCTGGATGTATTGAATAATGTATAACTAAACAATGTACGGTTATGAGCCACTTTCTAAAGAAAGCATTGCCTACTAAAATGTAACCATTTTTAATAGAATTGTATAAAAGGATTTATTTTAAGCTTTTCATAAAGCAATTAAAAATCTGAATGTCCAATTTGTCGTAAATATTGGCAAAGAATCAAAAATTCATGTTTGTTTTCAAACAAAACTTTACTTTTATGTATAATTTAATTTAAATTACTTGAAATCTACAGATTTTTACAACAAATAAAGTTTGAGATCATGCCTTTATATCTTTAAACTATGTAATATACAGTTTGTAATTAAAAATATAAATATATAAATGAAATTCTTCAACATTTCTACAAATCTATAAATAAATTCAAACAATGCGAAACAAAATTTGATAACACGAGCAGTGCAATTTGGTGTGGTTTTATGCAGTTATAATTAGATATTCGTATTTTTAGATATCCAAACATTAACATATTTTGTGTAAAAATTGCGTATTTGATATTAGATCAGAAGTTTGCAAAAGCATTAAAAAAAACCGGTTTATTATACAATATAAATCGTTAAAAATCATCCAAAACAGTAAATAAAATCACTAATAACCTAAGAACAAAAATAAAAAAGATTAAATGCAAATATTTTATGCTTTAAAGAGAAGTTTAATTATAAAAATTAAAAAAGAAAGAAGTGACTTTTACTTTCATAATAAAAATATTGCAAAATTGCCCAATAAAAGTAAATTGGACATTCTTTGGCCATCATTGCTAAGTGTTAATTCAATCTTCACCAAAGAAGAGTTATAATTTGTAACTTAAAAAACCGATTGCATCACTTTGGAAATCAATACAATAGTTTTAGTAAAAACAACTTTTTAAAAAGAAAATATCAATGAAAATTACCATGAGACTGTTTCAGTAGCGCCATTGGGTGTATGGGAAAGAACACATAGTGCAGGAGGTACAGAGGCTGCTTTCCCAACTCCATAAATGCCTCCAAAGCCTCGTTCATTGAGCTCCTCGCCTCTTATAATCAGAGGAGTGATATTCAATTCAGAAGCGATGATTTTGACTTCATCCAAGAAGTGGGACACGTTCATCTCATTACAAGGCATGTCCACAATCTTGGCAGCTAGTTGAATGCCACGGGCAGCGTTTTGGAGGCAGTCAATGTCCGATTCGGTCAAGAAATCGTCGCAAGGGCGCCCCAAATTGTCGATGATTATAAACTCCACATTGACAGTCATCGCCTCCTGGCTCCTGTTGCCCTTCCTCGAGTAGACGGGAAAGGCCCTCACCACGGCACAGCCACTGGCAAAGAGGTCCGCCCTTTCGCAGAGAATGACAACGCTTTCAGTGACCCCGGTCTTGTTCGATTTCACCAGTTTGGTGATGGAATGGGCCCTAGAATTGGTGTTGTACCGGGAGCATTGGAGGGGCAGACCCGCCAGAATGGCCAGATCCAAGTAAAGGGGACAGGTGTCAGTGGGAGAAGGCTGGAGAGACGAAACCGCATTTTGGAAGTTTTCAGGGCTCACGCGGCCCCCAAACTTCACCTTCAATTGATCATAATTGCTGGAAAGGTGGCGCACCTGGCCGATCACCAAGACAGGGTGCGAATGGCAGTCTGTCTCCGTTAATCTGGGATTAAACTTGATTTTTAGATCCATTCCCAGAACAAATCACTTTCCTTTCTTTTCACTGTCCTAATGATTTATTATCCACTCTTCACTTCACTGTCTGTCTGTCGAGCACGAAGGTTTAAAAGATAAGAAAATCCTCCTACAAACCCACAACAATAGATTAAATGGAAAATAATAATTTATTTTGACACGATATTATTATTATTTCCAATTTAGCCTTTGCTACATCCCAAATTCATTTGAATATTCCGTGCAAGCAAAGGTTGAAAGAGCGTTTTTGAAATAATCGTTGGGTAAATTTTTAAATATTACCGGTCAACTATTCGCTACAACAACACTGCTTTTTCTAAACAAAACCATACTTTGCCCGCAGACGAAACGCCCAGAAAAAATAAATAAACGTAAAAATCGTGGTTAAAAATGGTGTAACCGCGCCGATTCTAGTGAAATGTACCAAATAACATAACCACAGGCCCGTGTTTTGTGAAATCAGAGTGTTTCTCGCAATTGGTTGCCAGTAAATTGAATTTATATGAAGTCGGCAAAAATCCGATTTTGTGCAATTATTCACAAATATCTCTGATTAAAGTGTTTAGAACAGTATTCTGAGGCATCAAATTAGTCACTCGGAAGTGGCCAATTGCTAAAATATCGAATTTCAGTGTGTAAACATTGGTAGTAAACAGTGCAATAATAATAATCCCCCCTAGATTTTGGTTCTAAAATCGAATGTGAAGCAAAATGACTGAGAAAATCACATTGGCGGATGCGTTATCAAATGTGGAGGTGCTGGATGAGTTGCCGCTGCCAGATGAGCAGCCATGCATTGAGGCGCAACCGTGTTCCGTTGTCTATAAGGCGAATTTCGACACGAATTTCGAGGATCGAAATGGATTTGTTACGGGCATCGCCAAGTACATTGAGGAGGCGACCACGCATGCCAATCTAAATGTCCTCCTGGACGAGGGCCAGAAGCATGCCGTCATGCTGTATACTTGGCGGTGTTGCAGCAGAGCCATTCCCCAGCCAAAGTCAAATGAACAGCCGAATCGAGTCGAAATCTACGAAAAGACAGTCGAAGTCTTGGCTCCTGAAGTCAAGAAACTACTGAACTTTATGTACTTTCAACGAAAGGCCATTGAGGCGTTCTCTGGGGAGGTCAAACGGCTTTGTCACACCGAAAAGAGGAAGGATTTCGTCTCGGAAGCCTATTTACTAACTCTTGGCAAGTTTATCAACATGTTTGCCGTTTTGGATGAGTTAAAGAACATGAAATCAAGTGTGAAGAACGACTACAGTACCTACCGAAGAGCAGCACAGTTCCTGAAAGTCATGTCCGACTCCCAGACCCTTCAAGAGTCACAGAACTTGTCCATGTTTCTTGCCACTCAAAATAAAATCAGAGACGCTGTTCGAGAGACTTTAGAGAAAGTCCCAGGTTATGAGGACCTGATGGCTGATGTGGTTAACCTCTGTGTGCACATGTTTGAGACCAAGATGTATTTAACTCCAGAAGAGAAGCACATGCTGGTAAAAGTCATGGGATTCGGTCTCTTTCTGATGGACACTGAAATTTGCAACATAAACAAATTGGACCAGAAGAAAAAGCTCCGTCTCGACCGGATTGATAGAATATTCAAGAACCTGGAGGTGGTCCCCCTCTTTGGAGACATGCAAATTGCCCCGTTTAACTACATCAAAAGAAGCAAACATTTTGACGCCAGCAAATGGCCTCTTTCCTCCTCTCAGGCGATTAGTCCCCAAGCGGACTTGATGGTCCATCTTCCTCAGATTAGAGACGATCACGTTAAGTACATTTCCGAATTGGCCAGATACACCAATGAGGTGACAACGACAGTAAAAGACAATCCTACAGATTCTGAAAATCGAGGAACTGCGGATTTGGCTTTAAGGGGACTTCAACTGCTGTCCGAATGGAGTTCCGTTGTTACGGAATTGTACTCCTGGAAATTGTTACACCCCACAGACCATCACCAGAATAAAGAGTGTCCCGTTGAAGCCGAAGAGTACGAAAGAGCCACAAGATATAATTACACAGAAGAGGAGAAGTTTGCTTTAATAGAGGTTATAGCCATGATTAAGGGACTCCAAGTTTTGATGGCCAGAATTGAGACAGTCCTCTGTGAGGCTATTAGACGAAGCATCTATGCCGAGCTCCAGGACTTTGTCCAGCTAACTTTGAGGGAGCCTCTAAGGAAGGCGGTTAAGAATAAAAAGGATTTAATCAGAAGTATCATCATGTCCGTGCGAGAAAGTTCAGCGGATTGGCAAAAGGGTTCAGAAATGGCTGATGATCCAGCTCTTAAAGGGAAGAAAGACCCTGATGGGGGCTTCAAAATTCCAGTTCCAAGATTGAATGTTGGTCCTTCTTCAACGCAATTGTATATGGTGAGAACCATGTTGGAGTCTTTAATCGCCGATAAGTCAGGTGGTAAGAGGACTCTGAGGAAGGACATTGATGGAACCTGTCTAATGCAAATTGACCAGTTCCATAAGACATCCTTCTATTGGAATTATCTTTTGAATTTCTCGGAAACACTTCAAAAATGTTGTGACTTGTCTCAGCTTTGGTATCGAGAGTTCTACCTCGAAATGACTATGGGAAGGAAGGTGAATCACTGTAAAGTGAATCATCAGCACAATGAAGAGTGTAACGATCTTATAACTATGGAAAAGAGAATTCAATTTCCCATCGAAATGTCAATGCCATGGATTTTAACGGACCACATTTTAAAAACGAAAGAACCGAGTATGATGGAGTTTGTTTTGTATCCTCTGGATTTGTACAATGATTCAGCTCATTACGCGTTGACAGTGTTTAGGAAGCAGTTCCTGTATGATGAGGTCGAGGCAGAGGTGAATCTCTGTTTCGATCAGTTTGTCTACAAATTGAGTGAACAAGTTTTTTCGCATTACAAACAATTGGCAGGACAGATTTTCTTGGATAAAAGATTCCGGGTTGAGTGTGAAGTTCTGGGATTTAACTTCCATCAGAATTCGCCGAGGAATAACAGGTATGAGACCCTATTAAAGCAGAGACACGTTCAATTGTTGGGCAGGTCCATCGATTTGAATAAATTGATCACTCAGAGAATTAATGCCGATATGCACAAGAGCTTGGAATTGGCTATTTGTCGTTTTGAGGCGACTGATTTGACGGGGATTGTGGAGTTGGAGGGTCTGATTCAAGTGAACAGAATCTGTCACAAGTTACTGAGTAAATTCCTAGCTCTGGACGACTTTGAGTCCATGTTGAAAGAGGCTAATCATTTAGTTCAGGCTCCTTATGGACGAATAACTTTGCACGTTTTTGTCGAATTGAACTACGACTTTTTGTCCAACTACTGCTACAATGCGGCTACAAATCGGTTTGTCAGGCAGCAGGGGTTGAATTTGGTCCAAGCTGTGCAGAGGGAGAAGCCCCCGCAGATGAGTCATTATTATTTGTGGGGAAGTAAGCAGTTGAACGCCGCCTATTCCACTCAATACGGTCAGTACAATGGATTCGTTGGATCCCCACATTTCCACGCAATTTGTCGCCTCCTAGGATACCAGGGAATTGCAGTGGTGATGGACATAATCCTGAAAGATATTGTAAAACCTTTGATTCAAGGGAATTTACTCCAATTCACAAAAACTCTGATGAGTGCAATGCCAAAAACGTGTAAACTTCCCCGGTTTGACTACGGTTCAACGGGAGTGTTGAGCTACTACCAAGCCCATCTCACGGACATTGTCCAGTATCCAGATGCCCGGACAGAACTATTCCAGTTGTTCAGAGAGTTTGGAAATAGTATTCTCTTTTGTATGTTGATTGAACAAGCGCTGTCTCAAGAAGAGGTATGTGACCTCCTTCATGCAGCCCCTTTCCAAAACATTCTGCCCAGACCGTACTGCAAGGACGGAGAGAAGCCAGAGTCGAAGCAAAAGAAGTTGGAGATGAAATACAATTCGCTGCAAATTGTGCCAAATGTAGAAAAGTTTGGAACGGCAAAACAGGCCATGATTGCTAGAGAGGGAGATTTGCTGACGAGGGAGCGACTCTGCTGTGGCCTGAGTATCTTTGAAGTGATCCTGGGACGGGTTAAATCGTATTTGGACGACCCAATTTGGTGTGGACCGCCGCCAGACAACGGAGTAATGCACATCGACGAGTGTGCAGAGTTCCACAGACTCTGGTCAGCACTGCAGTTTGTCTACTGTATTCCAGTTGCAGATACAGAATTCACAGTCGAGTAAGTTGCTATTTTCTTTTCGTGATGATCATTTTGCAGTGGTAATTTAACAAAAAGTGTTTGGTAAATGGAATGCATTTAGCAGTAACTTCTTATTGATATTCCATGTTTAAAACATGATTGTTTTATTCATTATTATTATAGTTTTTACGTTCTTAAGTATATGTATAGAAAAATCGCTTAAGTAGATACTGTTTATTTGATTTTTTTTTAATTAAAACAAATATAAAATTTGATTACACTTGAAAATTTCAATTTTTTATTCACCAGTTTGAAATGAATTGGTTTTCTGTTATTTTGTTGTTTTCCTCAAGTCTCTTTTTACTTTGATCTCAATTAAAATCCAATAAAATTCAAGTGTATTTTTGTTCTCTAGGTGGAAGATATTTTAATTTGTTGTGGCTCATAATAGAATTAAAACGTGTTCCATAATCAAGCAGTTAAAGTAAAAGTTAAATATTAGGTTATCCGACATAAAACTTCTCACTTGGGGTCGAAATATTCAAACACTGATTATTTTATGCATTTTTATAGCTTAAAATTGAATTTATGACACTCAAATTTCTTCTGTCAAAGTCGTTATTATAGCAAAAGTGCTTTAAAGAATTCTTTTAAGTACTAGTGTTTTTTCTATATTATTGAATTGTGACCTCAGTGAAAGAAACCCATCAACTTTATATATGTTTTAAAAATAAGCCATCTATCGGAGAACTAATGAACTACTACTTGTTGTTTATCATAGAGCAAAATGTATTTGTACAGAAATTCGAAGAGTTTTTAAGATTTTTATGTTAATTTATTTAAAAATGCATAAAATTTTATAAAAAAACACGGTCGATAAGCATTATTCAACACTCGGGCCTTCATTAAGGCACTCGCTAAGCTTGTAGCTTAAAACAACCCTTCTGTTTAATAATTGCTTATCTTATCAACCAAGTTGCATAAATAACTGATTCTAAAAAAAGGTAAATACTTTAAAAAAAACTTATATTTGGTTGATGTCTTTGTTAAAAAATTGGAGCATCTACGTTTTTTACATATGTCAAGTACGAT
>JXOV01009437.1:0-14493 GCA_001014945.1 Clogmia albipunctata | reverse complement strand
TAATACAACCCTTGTGTTAAATAATGACTTATCTTATCGACCTTGTGGTATAAATAGTGGTAAACCGCGGCGAAGAACGACGTAAAGAAATAATAATATTAAAATTATATTTGTACTCGACACCAACTATGCAAAAAAATAGATTTAAATTAAAATTTTGGTAAAACTCAAATTTTAAGAAGGTTCTAGATCCTGTTTAAAACGTATTTTAAGGAAAATATTTCCATTTTAAATTTAATTCATTATGTTCAAAAATATTCTACTAGATGGCGAACGTGTCAATTTCGTAATTTCCAGACACAATATATTTAAAGCTGACACAGTCTGAAACCGAGTAAGAGAAAGCAAACTGTTCTTTTTTGTATGAATTTAGCTTGCTGCCCTTCTAGGTGGCGTGCGTTTAATAACTTTTATTTAAAACTGTAATTTTCTGTTAAATATCACCAAGTCAGATCTACAGCACTTTGCGTTCCAGGAGTCCTATAAACATTTTCATTCTTCTGATAGAAACTGGGTCATTAATTATATTTTTAAATACTAATATCTATTGGTAATAAGTCAAGGAAGGTTTAACAAATTCACATAACTTAAGGCATTTAGGAAGAAAGAAAAAAAACGATAAATACAATTTAAGTTTCAGCTTGTCCCACACACATTACAATTGGAGACTTTTTTATTTTTAGTTAAAATGAATTTCTGTTAGTCATCAGTCAGTTTTATGATGTCCAATTTTTCTGTATTTTGTGCTCTAGTAGTTCAAGAGTTCAGAAAATGGCCTACGAATAGATTTTCTAATTGAAAATATTAATTATGAAAGTTTTAGTATGATGTATCATCATGAATAAGAATAATAGTCATTTTGATTTTTTTTTGTGGGTGGAATAAAATTAGTATTAATGTTATTATATGTTATAAAGAAGGTTACATATAGGACGATTTATTGAGAACTATATTACGATACGATCAGTGATCTTATTTAACCTAATCATCAAAATCAACCCCGGAAAATGTTAAGTTTCATGTGGGACAACCTCAAAGTCTCCTAATTTGTTTCCAAATGTAATTGTTTCTTCTAGTATAAGAAAGAGATAAATTTAAATAAATATATATATCTAAGATTGAAATATGTTAATGATATTGCCATATAATAATATATATGAAATAAATTTATTAATACTAAAAGATATAAACAAATAGAAAATATAAAAATAATAACATTTAAATTGTGTTTGAGAGATTTAGGAAATGAACAGATTTGGAAGAAGAAAAATTTATTTTAAAATTAATTAATATGTTTTTTTTTAATTTTTATTCTTATCTAATTCTTGAATTTTTTCAGACAATTATTTGGCGAAGGCCTGAACTGGGCGGGGTGCACAATGATTGTGCTGTTGAACCAGCAGCGAAAATTTGAGGCTTTAGACTTTTGTTATCATATTCTGAGAGTGCAGCGAGTGGATGGAAAGGACGACATGGTTGGAGGAATCGTAAGAATTGAAATTAAAATAGTTTTAGTTAAAATTACAATGAAAAATATTAATTATTTCAGAGCCTGAAGCGATTGGTGGATCGGATTCGTCGGTTCCAGGTTTTGAATTCGCAAATCTTTGCTGTGTTGAACAAGTATTTGAAGAGCAACGACTTGGAGGGATCTAACGTAGAGCATGTTCGCTGTTTCCCACCGCCGCCACATCCCTCAATGATGCCCGCTTCGCATTACCACGACCCAAATAAATTGAGGCAACAGTAATTCATTAAATCAATGGTCACATTTAAAGTATTACTATTAATATATATTAATAATAATTATTTGTTCGCATTTCAAATAAGCAACACGCAAATATCCTTCAGAACTTCTATAAATAATCAAAATCAAACACACACAGTGAAGTCACAGCGATAAGTAGATGCATATTAATTAATTTAAACCATTATTCAGAGGATAAATAATTTTATTATGAAATATTATTTTAAATTTAAATAAATATTGATTTTTCTATTTATTAAATCGTGAGTTTTTTTGGGTTGCCTATTTTAGAAAGCCTCGAACTACAAGTTTTGGTAAAATACAAACGAATCAGGCGTTAAAACCTGATCTATTATATTAGAAGAACGTATCACCGAAGATATGGTAGAAAGCCTCTCCGTGAATCGCCCTAGCTCTCTCTGCCTATCACAAATTCTAGCCCTAAATAAATTGTTACTATCAACGACATCTGCCTCTGTGTCCTAGTGGTTAGCACCCTTGACACCCTCCTCGAGGTCGTGGGATCAAAATCCCGGGCGGATATTTTTCTAGCGCGAAAAAGTTTCCATTTGTATATATCAACAACATTACGAAATAATATTCATAGCGAATTATAAATTTGTGATGGCGCAAATAAATAAATGAAATGGGCGGATTGACTGGATCCGTTTACAACCAGTCTAGGTGCTATTAACTGACTACTAATACACTGAAAAAAAGAAAAAGTCGTGTACAGTCTAACACCCGTTGGTTGAGGTTGAGACTACCCCTAGTTCCGTCGTGAATGTCGTGGGAATAATTTATTTTTTTATTTTATCAACGACAAAGTATTGTATAGTATGATGATTCCTTTAAACGATCTTGAGAAGGATTATGCCTTTTTTCATTGCAATTAACATTTCTGTATTTTATACTACATAATAATACACATTAAAAAAAATTGCTAAAACCATTTTCAGGGATTGGTTTCTATAATTTTTAATAATTTACAAGTAAAAATACAAAACGGATTTAATATATCCAATAGATTTCAATAAATAATTATGTAAAATATTAATAATCATCAAATAAATTAAATTCAATAATATTTAAATATAGAAAAAAAATACCAAGAAACGAAGGAGAAATGCGGATCGGAGTGGCAGATTCTACAGGTAATATTCCGCCTGGACCACTCTCAATTACAAAGAAATAAGTTATAATTGCAAATGGTCATTTTTTAAATTGCAATAAAAAGGTGTAGTCAAATAGAGATTCAATCGGGTCTCCACCAATAGATGGCAAAATTTTCTATTGGTTATAACTTAGATATAATATTCCAAATCAGTTACTTGTGGTCGACAATAGTTATTTGTGCTACAAGGGAGTAAAGTCAACTGTTTCATCGCTTCCGAGTTAAAAAAACAGGACTTTACACCCGAGCAGTACATAACGTTTTTTGCACTCCACTTATGAACACTTAAATTTCATTATTTACAAGGAAAATTTAAAAATTGGCATGTTTCACAAATGTTTCAAATGAAATCATTACTTGTAAAGTTACCGTTAACGGTTGGAATTCCTCTAAACTATTTGGTAATAAGGCAAATGCCCATTTTATTGTAACATGTAACATTTGTTTGTTTTAATTTATGTTAAATAAATTTCTATTTAAAGCAAAACAAGGCTACTAATATACTTTACTTTTCAGTATGTATCGACACGGGAGTGCAACAAATTTTTACTATTTAAAAAAGAACAGTAAGAGCGAAAACACACAGGTCATGAACCTTCTATAGGAAACTGCGTTTCAGATCATTATAATAGAAGCGTGTAAGAGCCAGACATATGGGATTTTCTTCTAAACGACGTGTCTTCCTCAAAATACCATTTTCTACTAAAAACGCAATTTAGGCAAAAATTGATTTATGTCGTTTCTCTATTTGAAGTTGATGACTATTTTCACCATTTAATGAATATAAAAAATGGAATTAATACTTTCAGCAAGAAGTTGAGATATTTTATTAATTTGGGGACCCAAATTAGACTATTTTAGAACCCCTACGTTAAATATAAAATACCAAACCTCCGTTTAAACCAAATTCAATGCAAATTTGAATTTTCTTCTCATGTGTATTACTCATAAACATTAAAATAAACTTACATAAAGTTGTTTCCGTTTGAACTTAGCCAATTACGTAAATAAATGGCAAGTTTCTCTAACGACAAGTAAACAGAGTATTGTTTGATAAGTTTAACATTTGTCGAACAATCCGGCCTATTTAAGACTCGCACCTTGAACATTATTCATCACCGGTCAGTATTTATTGACTAAATGACTTCACTTTTCTGCACTTGACCTTCAGCGGGGTGTATCGATCAGTGAGATCAGAAAAAGTGGTTGACAGATTTGGTAGAACGATCTTTATTTTTTATTTCAAATTCACACAAATGTAGAATATAATTTGTTTATTTCTTACCTGACTAATCACTTTACATTTTACAATAAATCATTCAAATACCGTCAAACGGAAAGGCGATCCAGGTATATGGTCGTCTCCCCACTTCACCATAATCACATACTGGCCCTGCTCTTTTACAGCATAGGAGACGTTATAAATATTTTGGCCGAGATGCTTTATCGCCAAATTATCACACTGTCCCCGAGGACCGACAACTCCCACGAAGAGGATGTTGTTGCCCGCCTTTGATCCGTCCACGATAAATTCGTTTCGCTCATTTAGGGAGACTGAGCTAATTCCAAAGCCGTGGCAGCGGACAAGGGATGGATCGGAGGTAAATTTTGGAAGAACTGTAAAATAATAAAATTATGTTAAAATAATAAAAAATGTTTTAAAATTTATTAAAAATTAATATTGTAAATTTCACAAATATTTTTAATTTTACTAAGTGGGCAAATTAATCCTATGTAATATTGAACCAAACAACCCATTAATAAGTTATAAGTTACAACCAGCACTCGTATGTATATAAATACATACGAATGATCATCAGTCCGACGCACCATCGTGAGTCCTACCGCGTTTTCTCTACCTACTATTTGCTAAATGAGGTGGACTGTATATAAGCCATTGAAACGACATTCGACACCGCTCACAAGGGCAGTATAGGGAAAATATTTACGGTTTTTTGTGGATAGGTAGTTAATAAGGTAATGATTTAAGTTATTAACTCTAGTTTTGATTAAAAGAAATAATCGGCAAAAACATCGTACAATACCATTAACCATTTGAATTTGTTTTAAAGAAAACGCACAATTTTTTTTCTTTTTTTTCTTCCTTTTCATCCCAACAGGGGGACATAGGGCACTTTCAAATGACGCCTTGTCGGTGTTTCGTTAATCATTGTTTAATTGGAATGAGTGATTAGCTCATTGCCAATTGTCTAATATTGTTTCACATCGAAAACTGGTTTTTGTGTACTATTTTTCTATGAGATTGTGTGTACCATTCTCTTCCACAATTAAACAGTTCATTCAATGGTTTGGAACACGACGAGGAAAGTTTGAGATAGGAAAATTAGGAATTTGGATAGGAAATTTTTCAAATACAGAATTGTAAACGAAAGTAGAAAGAAATGAAAAGAAGGTTATTAGGAAATCGTTACTTGGTGACAATGATCGGGATTCGAACCCGGCACCTCCTGTGATCAAGCGCGCTTCTCGACCACAGAGGCTTTTTAAACGCAAAAATTGATATCAGAAAAATCTTTTGATATTACTACGAGTAGTAATTGAGAATTTGAAATTTGGAAAATCTTTTTCTTTTTATGCATTTTGATTACATATGGTAAAATTGGTATTACAAATATTTTTTTCAAGGCCATATATACGTACGTATTTAAATCATTAATGTTTTTAATTAAAAAAAAGATTGATTTCATGTTCAAGTGTTTGTTGAATTACCAAATATTTTTACTTTAATGAATTATAAATTGACAATGAAATTTATATATTGGCGATATATAACTCTCATTCGTACTATTAATGTTTTAAACAGTGAATCATAATAAGTTTTCAAATCCATCTGTATTAATATGTACAAAATACACTAAACGTTTTATAAAACATGGTCGACAACGAAAATTAAGCACACAGTGATCTTAATAACGTCAATAAATTTCATATTTTTATGCCAATTATTTCTACAGCATAATAATATAATATTTGTACAAGTATTATTAGAACAAAAAATTAGACCAATTCAATTAAATTTTCGGAATGGTCTATCATATATTAGTTTTATAGTAAAAACTTGCAATATATCTGTTGATTGGCAATAAAATGATATTTACTATTTGTGGCTGAAGGAGTTGTGGGCACCGATGTGTCTTCTCTGACATAGAGGGGAAGCGGTGAGCAGGGGATTTCAACGGTGTTGAAGAAAACTCGTAGCTTTTGAACGCCCAAATTTTTGGGACAGATTTTAACCAAGTATCGATCAGGGTCAAGTACCTCCAAAGGGATTTCCACATTTTGCCCTGCCACATTCACCAACTAGAATAAATAGTAGAATTCCATACGTCACTGATATTGGCTTAAGTTTAGAGAAAGTCTATTAACGCAGAGGAGACGGTGATGATCTCTATGGGAAGATCAAGCGTAAACAAGAAAACACTCATAATTTAAAAATAATTCTCGCTTTTTTTTATTCTCAATCGATTCCGAAATTACGAAACACTGTGTGGATGACGAAGCTAGAGAGTTTTCTTATTTGAACACCACCTCCAAATACGCACTCCTAATGATGTCCCTCACCTTAACTTGCACGTTTCCACGGGCTCCATTCTTTTTCACAATAAACTCAAACGGCTTGTTCACATAGATATTGGTTTCGGGATAATGGAGGATTTGGACCTTGTTGGCCTCGGTCACTTCAGGAGCCACAAACACCGGATTGGAATGGGTGTAACGGTCGTCCCCAAAGTCCTGCCTCGACTGATAAGAGCCATAGGTTTTGCTGTGATTGGCAGAATCACTGGCGCCCAAATAAATCTCCTCGCTCACTTTGAACATCGCATCCGTTACTTGAAAAAGTTCCCGGCAGACTGACCAAATGACCTCACAATTCGGCGAGAGAATATTGAAAATTACGTATGTTTCGATCCAATTGGAAATAATTTCCCATTTCTCTTTTAATAATGTGTTCTTCTAAAGTAGTTGGTAATTATGTCTATTTTATTAGGTAGGGTCTGTTATTAATACTTTGACTAGGTGCTCTTGACCTAAATTGATTCATATTACCCACAGATTTTTAATTATTACTTGAAATCTAATAAAAAAAATTAAATCTGATTTTAAATTTTTTTAAATATTTTATGTTAGTAAATATAAGTAAGTAGCACATTGAAAAAACATTAAAAATGAGATTATAATAAATAGAATTATCTAAAACAATTCAATGAGACTTTTAATATTAATTAAATCATTATTTAAAGAAAAGAATCAATCTCAATAAAATATTTTATATAGCTAGATTGTTAAGTTCAGTAAATTATTCTGTATAATTTTATATATTTATGCAATTAATAATATAATTTTTAATGTTTTCATTAAAATAATTTTTTTAATAAGTAAGTTTTCCCCTTTTTATATAACTAATGTCCGTTGGTCTATATTTTGAAATTTCACTGAAGGGCATATTGTAGTCTCAGCGAAATTCCAATAATAATAATTTCTAAAAATTCTTAGAAAAATCAAATTTTAACAAAGAAAGTTTTGCTAGAGGAAAAGGTGGTAAAAAGTGATTAGAAAAGACATGTCTCGCGAGGCCACACACGCTGGGAGTTGGTACACTGATAATGGTAAATAGATAATACTTATTTCATACATAAATCCATTGTTTTGAAAATCGGAAAAGTCAATTTTAGGTTTTTTATTAATTAAACAGCTGTTTTGGTCCTTAATTTAGTTATTATCAGTGCATTACATTTATTACATCTTCTTAAATAAGCATAATTTGTTTGGTATATAAAAATACAATTGAAAAGTACTTTCTTTCAAAATCAGGTCTTTGTTTATTTTCTCTGGGTCATCTGATTGGGGTTTGCCCTCAAGCTTCTTTGTGTGAGTTTCTATTAGAATGTAAATAAGAAATTCCTATGTCAATTAAATTCTTCCAAAGTCCACAGTAGGCCAATTTAAAAACAAGACCTGTTTTTCAATTTTATTTTGAAGTTTTTTAAAATTTTGGGTTTATTCAATATTTATTGCTACTTTGCAAAATGTCGTCTAGTGATGAGATTCGGACTGAGCATTCCCCTTCTGTAACGTCCCAAGAGTATCATGGAAATGCACTCAGTTGTTGCGATAGGATTAGGCAAGCTTTGGAAAGAGACATGATGAGGGAAGCCAGGTCGGAGAGTTCTACTTTAAGTCCCACCAGAATAACAACCTTAGGCCCGTCTCCATCGATTTACGAAATAAGTGACACAATAACGGAGGACACGTCCAGTTCTGAGAAAAGTTCAGTCGTTCCAATAGAAATTGACTCAGATGTCAACGAGTCGACTACTGATCAGATTATGGACGTTTTGTTTGAAATCTACTGCCTTTTGAACACCTTTTTCCAGTGGATGCTGGACTCGAAACAAGGTCTAAAAGGAAGTCCCATGGATCCGAATTGTTCGCCAGATACCAACGGAGCAGTGGCTATTTCGGATATCATTCAAAGAATCGTTGATAGGGAGATTCTCGTAGACGAAAAGTGTGAAAAGTTCCAGGAAATTGTCCCTCTTTTAACCACAATCAATAAATTCTTCCACACGGCGGAGAACCTCTTTTGTATTTACTCTGAAGAAAGCAAAGGAAACAAGGACGAAGTCGTACACGCCCTCACAGAGGCCATGGAACAGGTCGAGGGATACATTAGATGCATGAACTGTCTCAACAAAGTCGAAAAGGAAGTCGCAGATGACATCAATGAAATTATCAATTTCATTGACACTCCTTATTACATTGAATATGAATGAATTTGAATTCAGATATGTCCAAATTAACTGTCATTAAAATCCTCTTATAATATCAAAATAATTTTATATTATTTTGTTAATTTATTTATGGTTTCTTTTCTATTCTAAAGGCTGTTTTGAGTAATTTAATGACCAAAGGCCAACGTTCGCTCTAAACTCCAATCAAACTTGAAACTTCTTCCATAATTTTGGGAATCTGAACTTTTTCGCTCAATCTTTTATAAAAATCGTGAAATACTTCATATATCACAAAACATTTCATAGTTTCATGAGGGTTTCTTAAGTTTCACAGATCATAATGAGTGAGTCTGTTCTTTTAACGGATTAAAATCACATAAACGTTAAACTATGTGTTTCTTTTTGTTTGATTTTTTTGCTCTGATCTTATTTTTTGCAATTTTCTTAAATCGCAAAATGCCTCATGAACGTTGGGTGGTTTTCAATTTGTACGAATAATTTCAGAAGATTCATACAAGGTTTGCAGGTCGGATTAAGTTTCTCTATCTTTTAAGCAGGAAAGCCCTAATAAAACCGACAATAATCGTTTGTCCATATTTTAATTTTCCTCTCTTCTTACATTCTATATTTTTGCTCCAGATATTTCCGAACCAGACTAATTCGAAGTTCGGCAAATCAGGTTGGATTTCATTTTTTACGGAATAACGTTTGTAAAAGAGGCGTTCATAGAGACTTCTGATACTAACAGAATATTTTTTTGCTTTCTGAAGATTGGAATTTCTCTTGGTCTTTATTAGGTTTATTGATAAATTGATAAGATAAAGGAGGAATTAAAATACCATCAAATGAATCTCGCTTATTTTATCGTGATTATTGTGATTTTCTGGCCATATTTCTTTTTATTATTTTCTAAGCCTTTTTGAAGCTTGTGGTTATAATTTAATCAAAATCTGATTTTAATTATTTCCTGTATAAAAATTTTATTGAAAAATCTGTACAGTAGCCAATGAATCCTCTCGAAAGACGTTCTTATTTAAGCACTGTTTAATTATACATTTTTCATTATCCACAGACAAACACAAATCGTATAAATAGTCAATTAATAAAAATTATAATATTAGACAGCAATTTCATTTACTTGTTGTAAAAAACTAGTTAGAATAATACATTAAACAATCGAATCAAAATAACAAATGTGAGAATATTTTTTTTTTGAATAAATAATGTTTTTAATCAATTTTGTAAACAATGTCTTTTTATTTTCAGGGCATGAATTAAATAGAGAGCTGGACAATTGGCTCTCGAATGCTGATCTCACCTTTGGACCTGCTCGTGCCATAATCGCACCGTGAGTATTAATTCATGGCATCGAGGAATGCTAATGCATAATAAATGGACTGAATTCAATTTCAGGCATGCCGGCTATACTTATTGTGGAGCTTGTGCGGCGTTCGCTTACCGTCAAATCAGTCCGGCTGTAGTGAAGCGGGTGTTCATCTTAGGTCCCTCGCACTTTGTGCGGCTGAAAGGCTGCGCTCTGTCGCAGTGTCAAGTGTACAAGACTCCGCTTTACGACCTCAAGATCGACCACCAGATCAACGCTGAACTGAAAAGCACGGACCAGTTTCAGGCGATGGACCGAAAAACGGACGAAGACGAGCACAGCATCGAGATGCATTTGCCGTACGTGGCCAAAGTGATGGAGGATTTTCGCGATCAGTTCACCATAGTTCCGATCTTAGTAGGCTCGTTATCGATCGAAGCCGAAGCAATGTATGGGGAAATTTTAGCTCCGTATTTAGCTGATCCTCAGAACCTGTTTGTGATCTCGTCGGACTTTTGTCACTGGGGCCATCGGTTCCGGTACACGTACTACGAGCAGTCGTGCGGACCGATCCACAAGTCGATCGAGAAGCTGGACAAATCGGGAATGGACCTGATCGAAACGCTCCAGCCGAAATCGTTTAGCGATTATCTGAAAAAGTACGGAAACACGATCTGTGGCCGCCACCCGATCGGGGTTTTCATGCAGAGCTGTGATAAGCTGATGTCGAGCGGATATCGAATGAGCTTTCGCTTTTTAAAATACGAACAAAGTAGCCACTGCCAAAATATGGACGACTCCAGTGTCAGCTACGCGTCTGGATCTCTGATTTTCGAGTAGGCTGTCCATCTACACATAAACCATACTGAAGAGACGAGAAGAGGGAGAATTCATTTGCTAATCTATACTAAAATAGGGATGACACATTTTTATACATCCAATTAAATTGACAATTAAAGTTTAATTTTGTTTTTTAGTTATTGACGTTTGATTTGTTTAATCAACATTTGTCAATCCGCTTTCCTGGACCAAAAACTGGCATTTATCGATTGGAACTATGGGGCTAAACACTACTTTCATTGTTCTGGTCGTTATATGCTTCCCACAGTCTGAAACGGTTGTTTGATTTGTACGATTTACTTCTAATTTAGTCTTTATAAGTGTTCTCCAAGTTGGTCCCAAGCTGGCCTTGAATTTCTCATCAAATCCACCCCCTTTTTCGTCCTCAAAAACACTGGTCACCTCATTCACGCAAATTACTGCAAAATTAAAAGTCCGTTGAAGCGATCTTATCGAATTGTAGAACTGTTTCATTAGACCAGCACGATTAATTAGATCATCGGATAAGGGTCGAAAAATTCCAGCTATAGAATCGATCACCACCAAACCGATCGGTTTACGTTCACAAAGGAATGGTAACTTTGTATCAATTATCGTTTGGAAGTCTTTCTATAATGAAATCGCATGTGAATATGGAATAAACATTAAATTAAACAATAAATTACCTGATTAAAAACTTCTGTAATAAATACATTATTTAAAAGAGAATCTGCATTTGAATCCGCTATATGGTCAGCTAGTTCTTTGAGTCTTTTGACGGGGAACTTTTTTGTGGTAGAAATATAAACGCATCCTTTGTTCAAGCCTCCCGAAGTTTTACTTCTTTGGACATTTAAAGCTAGTTGAAGGCATATTTGGGTCTTTCCAGATCCTGAAGGACCGTAAATTTCTGTTATTCCTTTTAAAGGTACACCACCATCAGTTAGTTCATCCAAAGACGTACAACCAAAACTTATTTTTCTTTCATCATCGGAATTTCGCAACTCATCCAACGTTTTCGATTTTTTTATTAACTTGGAGGCGGCTAAGGACTTCAATTTGTCTATCTCCTCTGAAGATAAACCCATTTCTTCATATTCATGTCTTTGCCTATTGATAATCTCTTTGAACTTAAGTTCTGGAGATTCTAAAATGAAATTTTTTTATTAATTTGTTATTTGGCAATTGAAACTGACCTTCAATCTTTGCTTGTTTGCACCCTGATGGTCCTGGATTATCCATTATTTCAAATTTTCACAGACAAAAGAAACTATAAATGAAAAAATCGAAATAAAAATACTGCATGAGATTTTGTTTACAAACAAAATTGACAGCTACAATAACTGTCATCTGTCAAAATCACATGTATGGTTTTTAAAGACCAATTCATTTTATTTTATTTAATCAAATAAAACAAGGTTTAAAACAATGTCAGACAGTGAAAGTGCTAATTCTGATGTACCAGAAGAAATAGAGAATGGAAATCAGAATTCGGACGTTGAAATGGAGGAAAACGATAAAATTGGAGTTTCCGGAACCGAAAACAAATTGGTCAAGAGGAAAAAGCATGGTATAATTTACATCTCCAGCATCCCCAAATACATGACAGTATCCATTCTAAGGGAGCTCTTAGGAGAGTACGCCAAAATAGGACGAGTATTCTTACAACCGGCAAAAGATCATAATCAAAATGGTGAGGTTAGCTTTTGTTTAAAATTCTCCAAATTTAATTTTCTATTATTTTAGATTCTCAGGACGGTGAAACAAAGAAAAAGAAGAGAAAGAAAAAGTATCGCCAATTCACAGAAGGATGGGTGGAGATCTTATCTAAAAGAGCAGCCAAATTAATCGCTTTTAGACTCAATGCCAAACCAATTTCAACTCGGAAAAAGTCTAAATTTTGCGACATTCTCTGGAATATGAAATACTTGCCCAGGTTCAAGTGGATTCATTTGAGTGAGAGACTCACCTATGAGAAGATGGTCTACATACAGAGGCTCCAAAACGAGATTTCGCAAGCTAGGAAAGAGGCCAACTACTTTGGAGCTAATCTGGACAAAAGTGAAAGGATTAAAAAGAAACTCAAAAAGGAAAAGAATAATCAAGCAGAATAATAAAAAGCTTTCTAACAATTTGTCTTTTTATTGCCACTTTACAAAAACCTTTCCCTAGATTGCATTTTATGCTTAATTCTAACATTAAATTATGAGAGAATATTCGATTCGTTAATTTTAAGAACACAACTGCTTAAAGAAGTTTTTACTTTGTTCACATCGAGGATTGTAGCAATTGGGACATCTTGTGAGGAATTTCGGGTTGATTTTAGAGTCACTTTTCAAGTGTTTGAGCACAATATCTGATAAAGCATCAATGAAAATTGGGTGATCATTTGGAGCCGCTGCCCTGCCTATTTTCGGGACTTTCAGTTCTTCTGCCAGTTCATGACAGTATTCGATGTCCAGCTCATGCAAAGTCTCAATGTGTTCATTGACAAAAGCAATGGGAATGAGAATAAAGTGTTTCTTTCCCTTTTTCACGTATCCTTTGATGGCATCTTCTGTAAACGGCTCCAACCATGGTAAAGGCCCCACTTTTGATTGCCAAACTAAACAGTAAGGATTACAGTATTGCAATTCCTCCATTACTTTATGAACAGAAGCTCCAACTTCTGATGGATAAGAATCTCCTCGATTTACAGCTTTCAAAGGCAAGGAATGAGCAGAAAATAATAAAATAACATCCTTTCTAATGCTTTCATCAAACTTTTTCAGTTCCTCTTTGATACTTTCGGCAAAAGTTCTAGCCAAAAGCTGATGAGCTGGCCACCGATCGATAACAGACCAGGAAATATTTTTCGGTAAAGTTTTCTTTTTAAAATAATCAAAAATGGCATTAAAACTGGAGCCAGAAGTAGCGCAACTATATTGAGGATACTGAGAGAAGATTACAACCCTCTCAGGGCTATCCTTTTCGATTTCCTCCAATGTCTTCTCAGTCAAAGGATTAACATATCTGAAAGCAACATAATGTTTATGAGGAGCTGTTTCCGGAGACAGTTTATCCAGAGCTTTGACCAATAACTCCCCTTGTTTATTAGTCCACTTGAGAATGGGCGATCCACCTCCAATTTCCTGGTATTTCTTCTGGACTTCGGGCGTTCGTCGCTGAGCAATCCACGGACCAAGTTTACTTTGAACCGGCAACTGAATCATGTCTCTATCGGTCATAATTCGCAGCAAATAATCGTGTACTTGGTCGGTTGTCTGAGGACCGCCCATGTTCAACATCATAATTGCGGTTTTTGGACGCTGGCCAGCCCAGTTCGAGGTGCTGAAATGATTTCCTCCACGGGAAACTGAAAAGCCTATAAAAAGAAACTAATATTAACTATTCTCACACGTTCTGAGGTTAGGAAACCAACCTTTGGCCATCAGCTGACATGTCCGTGAGTAGTACATTGTTTAAAGAGCCCTTAGAAGTTTATTGAATTATTTAAAATTTTAATTATAACCAATTAACCTGTTATTGAAATTATCGAAATTCCTCTTTAATTGTATTTACTATTTACCCAAGTGCTCAGAGTTTTATAACAAAATAATATTGTATAGATAAAATATTTGAAAATGAAATTTTTACCATATCTATTTATTCCTTTATATTAATTGATGTAAAGGCA
>JXOV01009434.1:0-13172 GCA_001014945.1 Clogmia albipunctata | reverse complement strand
TATAACCTCAATTCACACTGTATATCAAATACTAGAAAGCATTTCCCATTGTCATAGTGAGTGACACATTACCGATAATATTAAGTAATATAGTGTTTGGATATTCCAATCCTTTAGGAAAAGAAACGTGTAATTAAACTCGGCATTCAGCACCACACAACAGAGCAGTATAGGTCTGGATATTTGAAAGGAGTGGTGCAATTTTATAATTATTTACAATTATAATGAATTCCTAGATATTGCGGTATTAATAAATAAAAGAATTACTTCAAACCGAGGAAACCTAATAAATAAAATAAATGTTTCGTTACAAACTATTGAAACTCCTATTTTGTTAGAAATATTCTCAAAATATATAAATTTTTATAATAAAAATAATAGGTTCATGAGTTTTTTAAAAAGTAAACTTACGAATCAATCGCTGGCATGGTTGACTCAACGAATTTGGAAGCAGGTAGTCGCCCTTGAGAACAGCTGCCCTTAGCGCGGGGACTGTGGGGGCTCTGAATGGCATGTTGCCGACAACCATAAAGTAAAGGAGAACTCCCAGCGCCCAGATGTCCACCAGTCCGCCAATGTAGTGGTCCTCGGTGAAGAGCTCTGGCGCCGCGTACGGAGGGGATCCGCAGAAGGTGTCCAGCTTCTCCAAGGGACCCTTCAACAACTTTGTGCTGAACCCGAAATCGGCTAATTTCACATTGTATTCGTTCACCAAAAGCACATTCTCCGCCTTGATATCACGATGCACAAATCCTTCGGAATGCTGAAAATACAATTTGAAATAGTTTTAATTAAGTGTCTTAATTCTAAAAATGGTTTTCTTGCCCCAAATTAAAGAAAATATCTTATGCCAAAAATTGTTTATTAAACAGATATTTAACATATTAATCTTACTTTTGTACGACTGTAATTTGAATAAAAATGTAACAAGGGGTTATTATGCTAATTTTTTATTATGGATTATAAGAGTTATTTTATTAAATATAAATGTATAGGATTGAAACGTAATGGAAGATATTTTAGTGTAAATTGTTTAAAGAATGTATAACATTTTATATACAACATAGATGATAGACAGTTTTTTAAATACTCGTTAAGAAAGCCCATCTTTGGAACAATATTTGTTAATAATAAAAAATCCAGATTTTTTTTGGTTAAACTAATTATAGAATTACATCGCCAGGACATCAACAATCCCGAAATGATGAAGCCATTTAGATTGTTATTAAACAGCATCAAACATAGGCATCAATTAATCTGNGCCCATCTTTGGAACAATATTTGTTAATAATAAAAAATCCAGATTTTTTTTGGTTAAACTAATTATAGAATTACATCGCCAGGACATCAACAATCCCGAAATGATGAAGCCATTTAGATTGTTATTAAACAGCATCAAACATAGGCATCAATTAATCTGACTGTGTGTTTGTTGCAAAAATGAGAAATCGCGGCACGCATTGCGCGGACAGGATTCACATTTGCAATATCTATCCATGATAAGAACTATTTACTGTCTTTAAATGCCTATGAGCTCAGCTATCTGAAACATTTTCATTTTGGGGTCTACTTATACAAAGCTCTGGGTTATTTCACATTATCCTCAATAGAATCCGTTTTCAGGATGATTTGACATGGCTTGATAAAAACCGACGCCGAAGCATAATGAATCTTATTAGAGGAATTTTGATGAACGTCGTCGAATGGTAAAGTTCTCCCCAAATAGCATCTAAGCTATCTTTGATTTCGTTCAGTGATTTCCCTTCCAAAGTCAAGAATCGAATCACCGAACGATATTACTCTTTCTCCATTTTTCAAAATGCAGCTGAAACGCCCGCTTTCAGACTCGATTAAAACAAAACTACCAGTCCGATTTGGCTAAAATTTTAATTTAGGAATCTTTTAAAAGTTCGATTATATAATAAAATGACTATGATTTCATATAAATAATATCGATATAACAATAATAATAAATTATAAGATTATGGTATATAATGAATATTTTGGATCTCCCTCTTACTCATAGTCGCAATGCGTAGTTAAAAAATTTCCAATAGGTGGTTTTTCCAATAAAATTTTTAAAAAATCGTTAATACTGGCAAATTACAGGTAAGCCACGCCCTTCAAAACTGCCGATCATATATATTTAATGGATTTCTTTTACGGAGGTCATACTTTAATAGTAATAAAAAGCACTTGTGCTATAATAACTTTAACAGAGCAAATTTGAATATCATAATTTAAAATTTAATCAACAAAAATGCATAAAATCAGTAATTGAATTAAGCCTATTTTAAATTATTCCAATATTTATAGCTTCCAGGGTTCATGATCAATTGGTATTTTACTGAACTTGTTTTAATTTTCCTATAAAAATTATTTCAATAATACATTATTGTATGTAAATGCTTTCAAAACATGTGAATGGAATGACCAAACTGCAAAAACTAGTATTTTAATTACCAAGGTGCAGTAACGAATTCATTTAGATGTTAATAATTCAACTTAAATCTACTCTTTTTGTAAATAACATTCCAACGTCAAGAAAATCTTACAGCTTACGTATTATATCAGAAAAGAAAATAAGATAAATAACTTCTAAATTATTGAATTTACAATGAAATTTTAGATTTCATAAACAATTAAAACTCTCAAAGCAAAATCGAGTTTTCTGATCAAAAGAAAATTGCAAAACTGTTAATTGCCGATTGTGATTTCGACAGAAACAGCGATAAGATACGAACAATTTTTTGTTATAGAGGAAGATTTCTTTTAGCTTTTATTTTTTACAGATAATTATTGCATTCTATAAATCTTCCAAACGTTTCAAGTCTAAAAATAGACGGTGATAATTATGATCTTTATTCAACGTTAATCTAACGTGTTGCCCGCGATACAAACTCCCAATAATGTGTGTTCAAACAAGAGTCTTATCTGTAAGTCTCTGCGTTTAATTAGGCTTTAGGGCTGAAATTATCGTCTCAATTGTTAATACATGCATTTCCAGCACCACATTCCAAGGCAACGAACACCAAACACAGATCCCAGGCAAATGGTTTAATAACTATTCAAATAAACAATTTTATATATTTCCATAATATTTATATTAAAAATAACCGACATCAATTAGCTATAATATGTTATTAGAAATCTGGATATTTCTGCCCATAAAAAATACATTTCCCCCATTATTATTACAAAATCAGCTGACAAATAGGAAATCTGAACACTTCACATGGCTATTTACCTAAAACCAGAAGCCCGTACACAAATTACAGCAACCGTAAACACTGGCCAGTGGCTAAACAGAGCACTCTCATGCTTAAACACCCGCCCTGGCGAATAAATAATGCATCAATTGAGGCGCCTTGTAATTTACGACCCAACTGCCTGTCCGTGTTTCTTGGCGCATTTCCGATTAGCACCCCTTGCTTGTCTTTACCTTTCCTACTACTACTTCCACTCTTCCTAGAAATCCACATCAAAAATTGACTTGTAAATTACCCACCAATGGCAACAATCAATAAAGATATTTATAAAATCGACTCCAAATAGGATTCGTTAGACTACAAAGAGGATTCATGTTTTTACAAATTAAAGGAATTTCGAGTAAGAACTGAGAAGGGCCTAGATCACACCCCAAGTCATGAGCAAAAAACCAAAGACTAATTATCATAATTCACATATTTATTGAATTATTTCACACATCAAAAATGGTACTAATTAGCTGATCTGCTATTTTTCACTTCAACCAACTCCATTGTCAGCAAAATTTATCACATAATCCCAACAATCGACCGTTCAATCAAAATTGATTATTTTATGACTATATTTACCCAATTTGGCCAGTTGTTGCAGAGTTTAATATTATATATAGTCGAGAGTTCAATTATAAGCAATTCCAAACATTTAATACAATAAATTTGGCCGTTCGAATTTTAACGCCAAGTAGAAAATCGTCTGTTTAAGCAAATCGCAAATAACTGCAATATTGCTTTAACGTTGGATATTTTGTCAATTAGGTTTGATAATATTTGGGTAAAATGTGACTATCCTTTATTATGTTAATGAAACAACCACTTATATTAATATTTAAGAGCACGTGGTGTTCGATTTAGAACCTACTGTACTCTGACCTGCTGAATTTAAACTTAATTAGTATTTTTGTCCTCACAAATAAAAATAGAGCTTTGTTCGTCTAGGAACGCAAGTGCAAAAATCGTGAGCCCATTACAATCAAATTACCAACCTTCTCCGGGTCTAGATTTTGAAAAAAGATCTTCCCCTTATTAGGAAGTATGTATTAAGAAAATCTTCGCTTTCATTATCGTGTTGCCTCCGGTACTGGCTATCAGTCGTGTATTTAATTTTGTGGCATTTTAAATCTATCATTTTGTCCATAAGTCGTTTTGAAAAAATATAATACAAATAAATATTATATATAATACATAAATATTCTATTTTTAGATAATCTTGAATCCTTTAGGATTAAATTAAATACCTAGGAAATTTTTGATAGATAATAATTTATTCAAGTCTGAAATTTGTAGTACAAATTATTGTTTGCAGTAATTATTTATTAATGAGCTAATAAGAACTAACTGTACTCTGACATGCTGAATTTAAACTTAATTAGTATTTTTATCTAAAACCCGTCAAGAAAATGATTTCTAATTTGAAAGATTAACTAAATTTGTATTTTATTTCTAGTGGTTTTAATACATTTTATAATAAATAATTGTCCTCCTATTGAAAATTGGCATTTCTTATTAAATTTGTAATTAAAATTGATGAATTATTAATGGATTATTGGATTACAATAATTATCACTTTTATCACGAGGGTAATTTGATAAGTTCTTGGCAACTTCACTCGGCTGCACAACTATCACAATGAAACTAGTTAGTCGTTTAAAACATTTTCTAAGACCATCACCCTTATAATTTCAGTCAAATCCGACATGTGACTTTATTTAAATCTCAAATTGAAGCGAATGTTTTGGCACGTTTTTGAAAAAAGGTAAAAGATCTATATCGATCGGACATTCAAATCTTAATTTTATGTTGAGCCATGTCCATGCATCCTGAAAACGGCTCCCATTGAAGTGAAAAAAATTACTTAAAATTTAAAAGGCTCCAGATAGCTCGGATAGTGGGCATCCAAACAAATAGAAGGATTAAATCCTAGAATAATATTAGTGATGCGAGACTTGTAAGTGCCGAAATCCCTTCGTTTTTACGACATATATCATTAGACTTCTCCAAGACAATATTTAATACTAATTTTAGACCAAAATAAGTTGAAACAATGGACTACAACAGGTAAACGTATTCGAAAGATGTTAAAAAATATACAATCGAGCGGAAAAGATAGGGCTTCGATTTTCCAGAGTTCACAAAATATAACCAACGTTGATTATCTAGAATAGGGTATTTATTAATTTAGGATCGATTCAGTTCATAGTTACAGAATAAATCGTTCCCATTTTACAAAGCAAAAATTGCTCTTTTGCCCTGACCTCGCCGCAAACATGGTGCTAAACCAGGCTCCATATAAAAAAGTCAAAACCCCATTTTATCTTTAAATCCATCCTTTTTTAAATGTGTTTGTAACTGAAAATTTCATACAAATTTTATAGTCCAATCCAAAATCAATCTTAGTAACCACTTTGCTTCATTCACAGAATAGACAATTTGTATACATTACAACAAAATGTCTTAAAAGGGTCATCAGTTTTTCAAATCAAAGTGTTGTTCCTAAAATATTGTTGAAACAAGATGCTGAAGATGTGTCATCAATCTTTCAATTTGTATTTAAAACTATTGATTTGTGTCAAAGTTTTATATCGGAATGGAATGAAATCATTAAAACGTAATTTTTTAACATTTATAATTGCTATAAGGTTTGAAACAATATCATTGACAATATTTATTTAAAATGACTTTTGTCTTATCCAAGGAACGAATAATTTGTATAACAATTAAAAAACCTCGAAAGTTTTTTTTTAATTATTGTTATTTAACAATAAATTATAAAAGATTATTTAATTTTTTTTCTCTTAAGTTTTAAGGTTGATTAAAAAGCAAATGCTTTCTCAAACAAATAAAATACTAATATTTAAATGAAATCAATAACATCCAGAAATAATCTAATCTTGTCAATAAAATTGATAAACTATTCGAGTCAAAACATTATTAAAACGATTCAAATTTACTAAATACACATAAATACCGGATATGTTTTAGTGTTGAATTCCATTAACATTGCTTTAATAATTATGTGAAAATCCATTATAGAGTTAAATATTATACGTCTCATTTTATTTTTAGTTTTATTTTAAAAACTAACCTTCATCGGAAAAATTAACACTATCGCGATCAATATAAAAGCTGTTGATTGATTCGAAACCCTGAAAAGAGTCAATGCCTGGTGAAACTTTCGTTAGTTGATTTCTAATGCTCATGTCTATTTTGTTGTACAATGTAGTGTTTTTTTTCGTATTTAAATCGATAAAGAGATGCGTGATAAAGAAAAATAATCAACGACTGAAGTACTGCTTCAAACCATAATCCAGGAAATTCTATTGTAAACTTTATCGATTTAAATACTACACTGTTTTGATCACACGGTTTTTTTACATAAAAGTAAAACTGGAATTTTATTCTACTAAATTGATTCCCAAAGCCGCTAAACCCTAACCGTTTTAAGGGTCTGGATTTAAAATTAAATTTTTGACTTTGAAACAAATTTATTTGAAAATTTATGACTTTTTTTCGTCCTAGAGAAAAAAAATTCAAAATTTTCACTCAGTGAGAAAAAGTGGAACATCACGTAAATCAAATTTATAGCGAAAAGCTTAAGTTTCAATAGGAAAGTATTATACAAAAAATATTATTTATTAGTGTAATTAGAAATACAAGGAAATTTTATTAATTATTATTTTAATAAGAAAAGGACATGTGGATTTTTTATAAGAATGCTCTCGACATGGCATTTATCTAATAATAGTTATTTATACAACTAGCTCGATAAGATAAGGCATTATTAAATACAAGGGATTGTTTATGCCACGAGCGTAGCGAGTGCCTTAAAAAAGGCCCGAGTGTCCAATAATGCTTATCGACAGTGTTTTATAAAAAATTTGTTATTTTCAAATAAATTAATACAACACACAACATACACAACGAATCTGGCGCGCATATAAATTTGTTGGATTTCTTTCAGGGAGAGGCCACACTTTAATAATAAAGAAAGAGCACTAGTGCTTTAATAGTATATTTCGATACAAGTGGTGAAATAGAGGTATAGCACGAAAAAAGGTAAATAAGTGCTGCAATAACCGATTTCACATTTTTATCGAATGCTATTTTGTGTAATTGGAAAAAATATCAGTTAATCGATAATTAATAATTAAATCGTTAACAACGATTTTTTTCAAATTGTGCAAAAACAACTCACAACAAAATTGTCATAGTAAATAAAATATTTAAATAATAAATTTAGATTTAACAACAATATGTAATTTCATTAAATTGGTGACTAAAATGCGTGAAAATTTTGAAATATTACCGCATGCGTGTTGTAAAGTAAACCGTTAAAGGACCAATTTGTATTTGCGCTACAAGTGAAATGAGCCATCTTTAACGAAAAAACAAGTTTTTTTTGTTCCCGGGTTAAAAATTTATATCACACTTTAGCAAAACATACATTGTTTTTTGTAATTTCCTTTAAAAAAAATTTTAAAAAATTGTCTCTATTTGACCAGTTATATGTTTCTATATGCCGATTATATAAGCCTAGATTAAATGTGCAATTAATCGATCAAAACGGCGCGAGAATTTTGCCTTTGTGACAAGTGTGTTCGTAAACAATGGCTTTCTTTTTACTAGTGAAATAAAAATTCAAAATTTTTACTAGTGCAATAAAGTGACGCATTATGAAACTCAAATCGATAGTGAAAAACTAAGCTTTCGATACGAAAGTACAAAAAAAACAAATAGAATTATATTTCAATAAAGAGTTGCGTGTAGTTAATGTCATCATTAATTTTAATATAAATATTTGTTAACAGATATTAAATTGCAATTTTAAACCTATCAAAAGTAAATACATAGTACGAGAAACAACGACAAAAACTACTCGTCTGTTTTTTTACTTAGTGACTCAATTTTTCAATCAGGCTTGTTTATTTTACGATTAGTTCTACTGAGAACTAAGTACCTGGCCCTTGAAAACTTGGAAAAGGGTAATTTAAAATAAAGCATTATCAAATTATTAGTTTTTAGAAAGAAAATGCATTTAAATTGTTAGTAAAAATAAGTCCGTAGCAGTCAAGGTCTTTCAAATAGAAAAATATCTCGTATTTACTTTGTCAAACACAATATTTAAAGAGAAGTGGCGTCAAAAGAAAAATTACCTTATTGTTCTAATAAAAACTTGTTTAATTTTTAAAATTTTTATGTCAATATAACTGATTATTGTTTCTAGGAAAAATATTTTTAAAACAGACTCTATTTTGAACTTTTATTTAATGATATTTTTCAGACACTTTCTATACTTATTTTATTTTAGTGAATTCACAAAATAGAAATGTGAATTTTACGAAGGTATTTTTTCTATTTATAAAATAGAATATAATAATAAAATCAGTGTTAATGAATTCCTTGTCGTAAAGAGATTTTAAAACTGTAACGCATAATATTAAACTAGAATATTGAATTTAAATCCTAATAGAAATTTTTTAATACTTGTTATGAACTCCAAAAATATAATACATCTCAATAAATCTTTAATATTAATAAATAATACTAAGTTCAAAATAAGGGCAAACGTTTTTTTTATTAATTTTATTATTAACATTCTTTGCTATTTATACGTAAACATTCTTATACGTGTAGTATTAAGTCTAAAAGCATATATAACACTATTTTCAGAGAGAAAAAATATTAAATCGTTTTAATGTATTTACTTTTTTATTATATAATTATATTACATATAATTTGTTTAAATATTATTCAATTATTAAATCATTCGTCCTAAAATTAGTATGACGATTTCAAGAAATGTAATATTTTCATTTTTTCAACTATACATAGTTTAAGTACCAAAATGAATATTTTTTTTAAAGAATTATATTAAATATAATAGTTATTTAAACAACGTGTGGATAATCTTTTTTGGAAATTTATTTCAAATATTTTTAAAAACGATTTTTTTTACTGTACATTCAAACAGTACTTTTTATCACTAGAGTAAAAAAAGCTTTATATTATTAAAATGTAATGTAAAATTACATGTAATACATATGATCGCCTCTTCACGGGTTTTCCCTACCTACTATTATGTTGAAGAAGGCGGATTGATGTCCTGCCATCAACCCGCCATTCGGTACGCTCACGAGGGCAGTATAGATCAAATTTATATTATTGTTTTAAAATATAATGTACTGTAAAATGTCTATAATTACTTTTTAATAAGACAGTAATATTGAATTTGACATTAATTTATATTATACAGGAAAGTAATACTTTTTGCCACTATATAGAAATGAATTATATTTACATTTAATTTTTTCCTAATGGTAAATAAATCTACTTATAACAATTTTTTACAGTCTAGCATTATAAAATACTAGTATATTTTACCACTAGTGTCGAAAAGAATAATTTTTACCTTTTTCAAATTGTTATAGTTATAGTTAATTTTTTTACATTATACTTTCCATTTTAAAATATAGTCCAGATGTAGTTACAAATGTAAAATACTGTATTAAAATAGTATTAATTTTTTTCCTTCAACTATTAAATCGACATCATTTTTTAAAAAAAATCTATACATTGCTTTTCACTACTAGTGTCGAAATGAAGATTTTTTATACATCTTACTGTAATATTTTCTGCCTATTCTCAACTTTATAATCTTAAAATAATACCAACTCACCATATACTTGACGGCGGAGAGCAGTTGGCGGAAGAGCTGGATGGCTTGGAGTTCTTTGAGTGGTCCCTCCATGGAGATTTTGTTGTAGAGCTCTCCGCCGGAGATGAACTCGGTGACCAGATAGACTCGATTCCACATTTCGATGACCTCGAACAGTTTGATGATGTGTGGGTGGTGGAGGGACTCGAGGGTGAGCACCTCCCAGCCGAGCATTTTCTGGGCTCGGCTGTCCAGGCGGCTGCGGTCCACGATCTTCACGGCCACGTTGTCCTTGGTCAGTTGGTGAACGGCGAGCTTGACCTTGGAGAAGTTCCCGCGGCCGATGTCCTTGACAAACTTGTAGGAGCCGACCCGTCGCCCGAGGGCCACCTCCTCGGCGAAGCGCGGCTCGTGCTGCAGGGCATGGTTGAGCCTCTGGTAGGGGGTCTGGTGCTGGGGGAGCGGGAGAGGAGCTGCCGGTGCTGCTGCTGCTACCTTTTCCTTGTCCAGATCCACGATCTCAATTATTCCCCCAATCTCTCACTCCAAGCCAAGTTCCGAAAACCAGAGGAGGAAGAAAAAACAAGTCTTCCCAATTTTAGTTAGAGACAAAACCTCCAATTTATTATTCAGAAATTAAGACGACGACGACACTTCCATGGCACAAACTCAGTAGTCCAGCAGCACAATTCAAAAGCCGAGTAGCAGTAGGCAGGAAGTAGTCAATTGAAACAAAATAGAGTTCCTTATCTTTCTGTTTTTTTTTGTCGCGCTCTTCGAAAACTTGTCGTGTGTTTTTATTACTTTTTAACTCCACGGCACTGCACTTTTCGCTCTATTCCCGGCACTAAACGTTCTCTAAATCACTTGCATTGAATTGTTATGTTGTTTACGGCAATTCTTTTATCTTTTATCAAACTATATTGATTTTTTTGTTTCATGTGCTAATTTATTATTGTCCAATTTTTACGTTTTTATCAACTCAGATAATCACAACAATTTTTCACAACTTCGACCGTGTATTTATCTCTTTGTGCGCGCGCGACCCAGACAATCACTTCACTCTTATCACTCTCTGTCCAGCACAATTCTTCCACAAAAAAAATAAATCTAGAAAATAATTATAGAATTTTGACAGTTAATTTTTCGAATTCTTGCCTACTTAATACACACACATACACAATCAACCAGATTATTATTATGTGATAACTTTTGACAATTGAACTAAAAAAGCATTAATTACTCGCCGCCACCATTTTTTCTTGTGATAAACACCAACCTTTTCAGCGTCCGATTTTCAGTTTCCGTTTAAATATTACTTTTTAATCGTCAGTCAAGAAAAAGATATAGAATTTTGACAGCTGATTTTGAGACCGAAATTGCACTAGGGGCAAAGTGTCGTTCCGTTATCAGTGGAATTAGAGACGAGAGAAAACGAAGAAATACGAGTGTGGTGCAGGCGGATGGTGGGAGTTTGAATATATTCCGTTTTTTAGTACATTTAGTACTATTTTAAGAATTCTTCTGTTAATGCGAAAAAGGTTCTTAAAAATAATATCTTGTTTATTAAAATATTATTCAATATATAAAAATTAAACAAAGGAACAAAATATATTATTTGTTAAATAATTTGTTTATTAAAAATTTATTAAAAAATTTGTTTATAAAATTATAATTTGTCAAAATCGAAGGAACTTAATCGTTTGCATCTGTAATGATTAATTTTCTTAATTATTGTATATTTCTTCAATAGATAGATTTTCAATAAAATAACAATAACTACAATAATTTATTATGAAATAAACCTAATAATTGCCAGGTTTATGTCCCAATGAAAGCGGAGAAAAATGTCTATAAAATTTTTTTATTACTTTTTCAGTGGTGTTTAAAAAACGAAATAAAACTCAAAAACCGCGAGGTTTGTTTAATACTTGATCATTAACAATAAATAATAAGTACATAGTTTGCAATATTATCTCCTCTAACACAAAAAAAGTTATTTTTCAAAATGAAGTGGAAGTATAATTCATGCCACAGAGGAGGAAAGTATGCCATTAACTATACCCTAAAGGTTACACAGTTAGTTTTGTGGGACCAGAAACAGGAACAGGAATAAACCAGTCATTCCTTAAATCTCTACTTTAAAACAAATGCTAGGTGATCTACCAAAATTCAGACAATCCAAACTTTTTCTAAAAATGGATGATAAACACAGAAAAACTGTTTTGTTGCACTTAAAACTAAAAAAACCTACATGTAGAAGAAAGTGGGGGATCCACACATTCCGCACTGGATGTACACGGCCATTATCAGACCTATCATTACTTACGGGCCATAATGTGGGAACACAGGAGAGGTACAAAGAAATCCCAAAAACTTTAAAGTAAGGTTAAAAAACTAGCAGGATCTTGCACACCTACTCGCTGAGAAAGTGTCCGGCTGCTGTTTTTTAAACAAACTATTAGGCATCTCGTCCTCTTATTGGTATTGTTATGTGGCAGCTGGTACAAGAATGCAGACTTAGAATAGTGCTAAAAGATCAAGAAAAAGGGAACAAGATTCTCCAAGTAGACATGGACAAACTGATAAAGTATATCCCCTTGTCGATTGCTCCCAATGACTACTGATCCAAACAGACAAAGTTCATCAAGAAATTTACGATTGTACTAAAACCACCAATGGACAAAGCCAGCATAATATTCCATCGGATAGATACCAGGTGTCCGAGGTAAAGAAATAGCAGACAAACTGGCCAAACAAGGCGAAACAACTAATTTTGAGGGTCCAGAACCAGGAATGGAATTAACCCACTCATTTCTGAAACTTCAATTTAAAAGCAAATTGATAGAAGAAACAAACAAACACTGGGATAACTTACCAAAACTCAGACAATCGAAAATACTTCTAAGAATGCAGGACAAAAATAGACCAGCTTTTTGTCGTAAGCTAAGCAAAAAAATTTAAATGTTATCACAAATCTACTTTTAGGACACTATGAATGGATACCTACACAGGATAGGACTCCACAAAGACAATATTGCAATTAAGATACCGTAACCTCGGAGCCTACACGCATTGACTGCCCTGCCCTAGGATCCAAAAGCCATAGCTACCTTGGGAAACCATCTTTTAATAAAGAACAAATAGCGACTGTTGAAATAATAAGCTAGACAATTGGACTTAAAGATGTAATATAGACCGACGTTTGATCAGAATTGTTGGATTTTGAATTTGAATTCAAAGTCAATCTTATT
>JXOV01009431.1:6962-29470 GCA_001014945.1 Clogmia albipunctata | reverse complement strand
CTTTTTATTAAAGCATAAATTAATGAAAACCAGTACTTTTAATATCAAAATTGGGGAAGGAATTTTTTAAATTTTTTTAATGAAAAATGTTAAAGTAACTAACTATGAGTCATACACACTTTAATTTTTTTAAATATCTCGAAAACTGTTCGATTTATAGTGATTTAAATGGTGAATTCGGGGAAAACGGCGTAAACTAATAGTTTTTAAAAAATAATTTAAAAAAATACAATAAAAGTTTAAAAATGAAAAAATTGTTTCATAATTGTAATTTACATTTCTGACCGATATTTAAATTTATTTATAAATAAATTATATTTGAAAATTTTAGATCTTCCCAAAGTTAGTGGGCCTTTAGGCATTCACAGGTCTTACGACCATCTAATATCACCTCCACTAAAATATTTACACTTAACGTCTTTTAATTAGTTTAAAATTAAGTTAATAATTTATACAAAAATTATGGATTTTTTTATTAATTTGTATCTAGTTTACCAGATGTTAAATTAGTATATTATATATATATACACTTCTATACAAATTTATTTTCATATAAAACAATTTACAATTAAATTAATTCATGTAATTTTGTCAATTCCATTAAAAATAATCAGGCATTATAGGGTTAAACAATTGTTTGGGTTGGAAGGTTAATTAACAAAGAGGTCGCACGGATTTTCTTTTGAGCGGCTGTGGGGTTCATTTGAGTCAGTCTGATTGAAAATGATCACTGTACACATTCATTGCTCTTAACTCTTACTCTTAACTTTAAGAAATTTAAACCATTTCTTTATTTTTTTTTAAAAAGGAAAACATTTCGGCTCGAAATAACTTTCATTTCATTTTAACTCACATCATTATGTTATCTTTGGTACTTAAATCACGAACTTAATTACTTTAAAAGTCTTTTCTCTGTTTAAAGTGATTTTCTTCAATCTAACTGGCTACCTACTAGCCAAAACAAAGGATGACATTCCGATTATGACATCATCATCCGAATAAGTCAGGTTATTACAACTTTCTTCTGTTAAGCGACTTTGGATAGGGTTAAAAATTGTAAAATATTTTTTTACAATTGAATCAATATTTGTTTAATTTACATGGCTTTGTTTAAACCATTGTGCGTTAACCCACATACAATTATTATTAAGAATTTAGGGCAACTTAAAAGAAAGTACATATTTGGATGAAATGATGATAAGAAAATAAAGATACGAGCTTTATGGGCATTTAAAAGGTTCCGGTTTTTGTTCTGAATGCTTTTTATATGAAAAGATGAAGATTTGCCGACAATTTTATAATAAACATTAATAGGTGAACAAATAAGTTCTTACGTTTTTACAACAGATACAGTTACTCGATTATTTCCATTGATTGACATATCTCAGCATTCATTGGATAGCTACTATCATAAGCTTTAAATGTCATTGTGAGTTGTTAAGTTTAATTGTAAATAAACAATATTTTTTAACGCTTGAAATTGCCAAAGTTCGTTCCAAAAGAACTATTTTTGTGGGGAGATATTTTGTTCTGTCAAAGTCGTTATTATAGCAAAAGCGCTTTAAAGAATTCTTTAAAACACGTGTGCTTTTTCTTTATTTTTAATGTGTGACCTCCGTGAAAGAAATCAATCAAATTTATATGTACGTCAGTTTTGAAATAAATCAACTGTTTTCGGTAGTTTTAAATTTAAAACAATCCATTAACGGATAATATTTCCTATGTGAAAGAAAGAGAACCAAGATATTGCTTTCTACATTTTCTCTTAGAATTAGAAAACGGAAATGAAAACAATGTGAGCGAGACAAAAAAAATTATGTTTAGGACAACGAATGTTTTTTTTTAATTTTTGTGGTAATTTATTTAAAAATGCATAAAATTCTGTATAAAACACGATAATAAGCATTATTAAATACTCGGGTTTTCTTTAAGGCAACCAACCCTTGTGTTTAATAATGCCCTTATCGACCTTGTTGTATAAATAACTATTATTTCATTTCATTTATTATTTTTATAAAATATACTCTCTATTTTATATTTTGTTCATTTTTACTTAGAGAAATTTGAAACCAGAAATATATTATTATAAATACTTAAAACGATATAAAAACCACAAACCCTTTTATATACTCTTTATATAAAGTCGCCTAACACAATAAGTTATGCCGATTGTTGTTGAAATACGTCATCACCCTTCTGTCAACGTTTTTCTTACTCAAGAATTTGATTCAAGGAAATTACTTTGAATTGAGTGAAAAAGCCTTTTACAGTACGTGTATTAAGTATCANAGCTGTTCATGCAGGCTTCTGATACACACGTTTATTTTGCTGACTCTACTTTAAAAAATTACAACAATTCTTAATTTTTTATGAAAAAACAAATAAATTAACGGCATTCGATTTTTTGCGATTATTTCCACATTTCGGTATAAAGCAACTTTTTTTAACTACTTTAACACACAATACATTAAATAGTCAACGTGCGCCAGATACACGCACAGCTCACTAAATTCATACAAAAAAGAACCGCTGACTTTGTTTAAACAAAGTCAGCGGTTCTTTTTTGTATGAATTTAGTGAGCTGTGCGTGTATCTGGCGCACGTTGACTATTTAATGTATTGTGTGTTAAAGTAGTTAAAAAAAGTTGCTTTATACCGAAATGTGGAAATAATCGCAAAAAATCGAATGCCGTTAATTTATTTGTTTTTTCATAAAAAATTAAGAATTGTTGTAATTTTTTAAAGTAGAGTCAGCAAAATAAACGTGTGTATCAGAAGCCTGCATGAACAGCTAACATTTATACGACTTCTACTACAAAAACCATTTGAAGCTGAATAACTTTGCCTCAATTTTTGTGAACCTCCACTGATTCATTCAATTACTAATAAAGTCTCATAAAGTGCATCTTCATCTTGCATCAGATCGTCTTAAAAGGGCCCAACAACGTCTCAAAAGGAAATCCACGGGACCTTATTCTGAATTAACTTAACTCTTTATATAAATTTTACGATAATGTCGACGAAAAGGTTCACTAAACTCTTACTTTTTGAAATTCATAATTACATGGAAAAGGAATTTTGATTTTATGAAATCTTTTTCAAAATATATTAAAATGATTTTTAAAATGGCTGGCAAAATGTCATTCAAATTTTATGGTGTGGTATATTTTATATTTTATTTTTTCTTTCACAGTTCATAAAAAGACTAAATTTTCATTAGTGAAACAAACATTAATTGTCAATATCTATTTTTTAATAACGGTTTTTCTTAATTACTGATTTTAATTTTCCCCCTTTTAATGTATGTAAAGAACATGGAAGGAGTTTAAATCTCAATTAATGGTTTTTGACTTTTTATTGAATACATTTTTCAGTGTATTATTAGTAAATTAATAGCACGTTGACTGATTGAAAAATGATCTAGTTAATTGTATCCACCCAGATTCGAATCCATGCCCTCCGTCGAGGCCTCGAGTAGGTAAAGCACTCGACTAAAGGCGGATTTTTAATTTATCATTTTTTAACCATTAAAGTTTATATAACCAAAAGTCATTTGCGATAATGTGATTAGTATTAAGCACAAATAGAGTTTGTGAAACCCATGACCTTAAATATCGAAAAACTATTATCGTCAAATCTAATTGTTCGACACGGACAGGTTTAGAATAGTTAATGATACTAATCACATAAATAATGTTTTTAAGGCTCGTTAATCAATTGAAAAAAGGCAAATGAATAAATGGGCCATTAATAATATGGAAAAATCGAGAGAGAAAAAAACACTAAACGGCTCTTGCACCATTAAAAGTAAGAATGTATTATAAAACATTAATTACAGAATGTTAATAGTGAAATGTAAAATAAATTTTAAAACAAATATCACAAAAAGTTATTACAAACTTCAATGAAAAAAATCCATTATTTTCGAAAAGAGATTTTTGCTAAAAAAATTTTATAAATTCAATTCCAGGTGATTCGGGGGGACCTCTGTTGTGTCGAGATCCTGTCGACAAAGACCGATGGTATGTGGGCGGCATCGTGTCCTGGGGAATAATGTGTGCCCATCCGAAGCTGCCCGGCGTCTACGCCAACGTTCCCAAATACATTCCCTGGATCATGCAGGAGATCCGTAAATACTCAACGCCTGCCCAATAACGATAAAGTGACAATAAACCAAAACGGAAAAGTGAACAATAAAACACAAGTGTGTAAAAGACAAAAACAAATGGACGAGACAATAACTTTAAACTAAAAGAAATTCGCGCACATTTATTGTGAGCAAAATCTAGTTGCTCTATTGAATTTAAATTGTAAATGTATTTTTTAGATGAATTTTTTGCTAGGACCTATGCTCTATTATAGATTATATATACATACATAAAGATATATATATTATATACATCAGATATATATATACCTGTTTTGAATGAATTTCTATGAAAGATCCTTTTTCAATAATCCTCTTCTAACCAAAAAATAAGATGAAAATTTAAAGAGAAGCAAATTTTATTGTTGATGAAGGAAAAAAAATTAGAGGAAGACGACAAAGAAACTAAAAAAAACTACATATGACTAGGGTGACGTTCACATATCTTTTTATAAAAGATTAACCTATAATCAATTATCGGTTTTTTATTCGACGATTTAATCAACGACAATAAATTTATATACCTTAAAAAGGGGAGGGCGAAAGGATTTAGCTGATGAATGGAACGGAGGAGATCCATTAAAATTCAATTAAGCACCTTTGAGCTTTGAATTTAGAATATCAAAATAAAACGCAGACATATTCATATTGATACGTATAAGGCATACAAATATTTCCATATCCCATTGCTGGTCAATTTCCTGGTTGAAAAAAAACTCTGGACAATAATAATGATGATAGTATTAACAAAGATAATGTCTTCTATAGGCCATTTTTTCGTGTATAAATGTGTGACTTATCAATTATCTCTTTTCTGGGTCAGCGAAAAGGCTGAATTCATTCGCAGCCAATTACCTATTTTGAATGGAAATAAATTGTATTAAAGGTAAACGTCATTTAATGACATATTTAATTAGTGACTGACAATAATAATGTTGAATGAAAAAAGGAAAGGGTGTTCATATAATTTTTGACTCATTTTCAAAGCGCTATAGTTTTATTATAATAATTATTAAGACCATATTTTTTTTACTAATTTTTGTTGTTAATATTCCAAATAATATATTCTGATTTGAATTAAACACATAACTTGTTTAAAATATACAATTGTTGAGGTTACTAGAGGCGAGGCTGTGAATGGAAATGTTTTGAAAGTAGATAATAAATAAAAGGTTGTAGGAACTAGGGACAATAAAACTATTGATAGTCAGATGAATTTTAATCAATTTAAATATAAACTCGTTAATAACTGTTGAATATTTATAAAAATATTAATTATTTAAGTTTAAAACATTCCGTTTAACAATTTAAGATTTTAAACATATTTATAATTATTATTATAAATTTTTCATAAAAGACTCGACTTAAGAGTCGGTTTTAAGGTAAGGGGGTGTATTGTGTAACTTTTTCGTTACTCTCTTGTGAGAGAAACTGTTTCAAAGTGCCAAGCTGATATTTCTTTATGTTTATGTTTCAATATTATTATTATTAAAAAATATTTTCACTTATTATAAAATGTAGTTTATTAACAACACCATTTTTTGGACACAAAGTTATTTAAATCATGATCACTTATTGGGTACTATCAACTTAAAACACGGAACGCGACGATTTAAAAACTTGTTCCTAAACTAAGGTCCACTCTCGACCGGGTCTGGAGATCGACTCCTTAACACGAGGTTTACTCTAAGACTTCTGGCGACCGACTCTCTTCTTCAACTCTTAAAAATCGCTTTCTTCTGATTTCTTCTCTTCTGTAAATTCTTTCCTTCTCAAAACATCTCACAGGATGTGAATCATAAACATTATTGCGTGTGATCCGCTTTGGGAAATCCTTCTTATGAACCTTATCGCTGCATATTTTAAACTTTATTATTTGAGAAGTCGTGCATTTAACATTATATAATTTCCATTTATTGCTGTTTACACAAGTCTAGAATTAATTTGTTAACTAAATTTCAATAATTTCATTGGTGTTTTTGGTAAAATGTTTTTTAATCTCAAAATATTTATTTATTTCACTCCGCCAATTTATGGACATCCTACCTACAATTTCATCCTTTGATATAGCCTTTTATTAATTTTACGTAAAGACAAGTAAAACTTAAATCTGTTAACAAGCCTCTTTGGTTTAAATTAATCTCAAAACGACTTTAATTCATTTTATTAGTTAAAAATAATCATAGTCTACGACTTGAAAATACAGCCAATCGGTTCAATTTATCAAAAACAACATGGCCCTCAAACGTCACTTTAAAACAGTTTCTCTCATAAGAAAGTAACGATAAAGTTATACAATACACCCTCAAATTAAAGGGGTTAGGTTTTTAAATTTAATTTTTAATAGAATTTTGTTCAAAATGTTTATTTTATATCAGATTTAAAAATAAGTTATAGAAAAACAACATTCCAGTATATAAGTTTAAGATTTAAAAGTTATAAATAATTATAAATACACTTGAAATAAATGAGCTACTCCTAAATTTTTTTCAAGAAAAATCAGTTTAATACTTTAAATATAAAATAACAATTTGTTTATAAAAGTAATAATGAAAAAATAAGTTTGTTATTGAAAAACGATATTTCAGTATACAAGATTTAGATTTAAAACGATACCATAACTATAAAATCAGTTGGTAATTGAATTTCTTTAAAAAAAAATTAAAATCAGTTAAAACAAAATTTTATTAATTTAAATTTATATGTTTATTAAACACAAAATTTTATTACATAAATAATAATTTTAAAAAACAACAACTTATTCTGTTAAAGAATTTAATAATTGAAATAGTTTTGAAGTGTTTGTTAAATTAAAATTTGTTTAAAAAAATAATAATGAAAAACACAATTCTTCTGTTTTATTATGTGCATTAAATAAACTAAAGTGAAAGCATTAAAATATATTCAAAGACAATAAAATAAATTTATTTAAAAATCAGTTATTAGAAGAATAACGTGCAATAATTTAAGTAATTTAATAAAAAATTCAACTTCTTTCAGTTAGTTTAACTACGACAAAAATCACCCGAAAATTAAATGAACACCCTTTACTTTTAATAGTCTTCGAGAAAAATGGATATTTTTTATGAGCACAACAAAGGAGGATGTTAATAGAAGATGTATTTTACATGTACAATAATTAGGTCATAATTTTGTAGCGATTTCCCATTTACAAAACACAATCAGAGCAGAGCACAAACAGGAGAAAGGGCTTTCTCTTTGACTCTTTTATTGGAATATCAAGTTGTCGGACCATTATAGAGTTCTTATTAGAGCCGGCAAACTTATGAACAATTGAGATTAGTTTTTCCTCCACAAAAGAGACACAGAAAAAAGAATAGCACCCAATTAATGGGGGATGGAAGAATAAAAAAAAGGAAAAGAAATTTGCGACAAACACCAATACCTAAAAGCACACATCTCTTTTATATAACAATAAATATGAATAATAATAATTAAAACCATATAAATATTTACTGCTACGAATTAAAGCGCTTCTAGACGATAATATTTTATACACCACAATTTAAGATGTAAGAGAAAAGGGTTTACATAAGCATAAATATATGTTTAGTAGTACAGTATGACTAATGTAATATTACAAAATAATCTAAATTTGTGCAAATTTAGGCACAAATTGATTCAGATTTAATGAGAATGTAGGACAATAAACTGAATATTTTACATAACTAATTGTATATGCATTAGAATTACCACCACTACTCTAATTTACATATGTAATAAATGTAAAAGACAAAAAGTATTTACCGTCTCTGTTTAGGAGGACTTGGCTAGATCAATATAGGCTCAAGTTTCTATAGGTTTTCGTAGTGCAAAAGACAATACATATATGAATAGCACATAATATATACAGATATTTGTAAAACACACACACACTCAGACACAAAACTCATATGCTTATTAAGAGAAACTTGAAGACAATAGACTTCTTCTTTGAAGTAAATCCCTGACAATAAACTTGGGACTTTTTGTGTGGCTTATGGCAAAGGGGAGGGTGTGTTCTTTTTCAAAGGAAGGAAGGAAGGGGAGAGGGAGAGAAAGGAAAAGTCAGTCTAATTTTGGACTAAAGTCAATTTACATTTCCCCAGTTTTTTTTTTGTATTTCGGTTAATCCTGAAATTTCATTTCATACGTATTTAATCACATGTTAACAAATTTGATGCCTATTTTTAGTCACATCTATCTGGTTTTACCCAGAAAATCAATATCAATCTATTCTTCGAAATCAATACATCAGTCATATGGTTAATTCAATCTATCACACATGTTATTTTTAATATTTGAGCAAAATTCCCAAAATTATACATAAAAATGAAAGTGTTCAATTATTTTTATATATAATTTTGGGAATAGTGTTTTTAAGTGTTTTTCTTCTTAAATTATTTTTTTAAATACTTCAGAACAATTTAGTTATCTTATTACTTTGATTGTTGAAACAAAATTAATAATTAAAACACGATAATTTTAAAGCACAATTATTGTTTTTACCAGAAAAATATATTTCAAAGAAAAATTAAATATTGTTCATTTAAATACAAAATTTAAATAATTAAAAAAAAATGTTAAAGGCACATTTAAAGTACATTTTGAGTTTTTGCTTTTTATTAATTTTTAAAATTTTTTTGATGAAATAAATCATAAATGTTGAAGCTGAACTAAAAAAACCGTAAATCTTTATATATTGTTAAGTCAGGAATGAGCAACCTGCAGCCCGCGGGATGCATGTTGACCTTTCAACATACTTGTGCGGCCCATTAAATGTTATTTAAATAAAATTTATTCTTTCAACTTTGCAACAATGAATTTTTATAAAAGAAATTATAATAAAATAGATAATTAGAGTTTTAGGTTTTTTTTTGCAAAACTTTCTATTCGATAATGGTCTTAATGTGGAGCTTTAAAGTTACCAACAATTTATTCATAATTTTATGTAATCTCAATTGTAATTCCAACTGTTCGAAGCCGGAAAAAGAAGACAATGGTTTTCCATACTTTTTTTTTCTCTAAATTTAATAGTAGTATATATTTATTTTACGCCCCTTGGGTTTCTCCATTTAATATGGATTTGAATACTGTTCTGAAGATAATTGGTAATATTTAAAATAAACTAATATTATGGTTTAAAACAATGTAATAAATTTAATAGTCTTTGATTTTTGATTTGAGTATTTTTTCTAATGCTATTTTTTCATAAAAAATGTAACGATTTGACGTGCAGAAACAAAAAAAATCATTTTATAGTTAACAATTTTTTTACTAATTTTATGCGAGCCATGAGAGGAAGTACATATTAAACCAAAAATATTTTCATCCCCAAATTATTCAAAAATTATCAATGTAAAAAAACATTGATTAATTTCTAATTGAAAACTTTATGTATTTTAGTTTTATACATTTTTCTTATCATTTTTTACTTCAAATGAATGATTAACATACAGACATAAATTATTATGATTTTTGTGCTGTCAAAAAAAAAGGAACCTCAAATTGGCGTGTTGATTTAAAATGTTGCTCACCCCTGTACCCTGAGTTAAGTCAATAAAATATATCGATTTGTAAAGTTAATATATTGAATTATTAAAGAGAAATTGGAATTTGAGTAGAGCATTAATTCTCAATTGCATTTTTTCTTTCATTTTTTATCTGTACGGATCTGTATTTTTTATTTAAATGTTTTTCTTCTTTATTTAATTTTTGAAAAGATAAAAATAGTTTTTGTTATTACTTTGCCAAAACTAAAGAAAACATTGTCTTTTTTTTATTAAATTACATTTCTTTATCCAAATTTAAAGAAAGTTTTAACTTTAACCGATTTATAAGATCTGTTTGGATTTAAATGTATTTGACATATTACAGTAAAATAATAACCTTACAAAATCAAGTTTTTAAAACAACATATTGCAAAAATTAGTCTTAATAGGCAAAACTTATTACATACTATAATTTACTAAATCTAGTGCTATATCATAAGGATGATTAATCCAATATAATTTAAACATATGTTTGGTTTTAAATTAAAAAGATTTATTGGATTTACAATTATTTATAAAATATCGAGAAGTGTTTACAATATACAGTAATTGACTAAATCTAACAAAAAATTATACATTATTTAAAAAAAAATAATTATCTTAAAATGCCATTCAATATTTTTATGAATTTTTTAATTGTAATATTAGCTAGAATTTTTTTTTAAAACATCAATAATATGTTCGTTTTTTTAACTTTTAAATTTTAAAATAAACAACATTTCAAAATAAATTTACCATTTTTAAAAAACATCTATTAAAGAACAAGTGGCTAAAAATTGGCATAGTTATTTGAATCCCATATTTTAATAACCATAAATCGATTTTGTTATACATTTTCTAGACAAAATACAATAAATAATTACATAAAACTACAATAATTTAAGTATTTGTTTTAGATTTAACCCCCTTCCCTTAATAAAAACTATAATTTCTTTAAAATAAAAAGTGTATAGTTCCTAAAGACTCTCCCTTAGTGTTGAAAAACTGTATTATTTTCCCATTCCCGTATCATAAACTAGATATTGTAAAGAAGATACTAAACTAGGTGTTAAACTGTAGTAAGATGTGAGACAATAAATGAGAAGAGTAATCGTAAGCTTCCCGACAAACATAAAATGCGAGGGTGTCAGCTTTAACTAATGATTAGGCGTAAATTATAGAATACAAACTACTTGAAACGGTTTTTTGTAAACCTGGAGAAATAAATAAGAAACTATTTACATTTATGATGACTATTGACTATTAAATAGATACTTAAAGGACAAATGATTCTAAACGGGAGGAAAGATAAATATATAGATATATTTCAATGGTTAATAGGGTGTTTCAATTATATAACAAGAGATGTATAAATAAAGAGAAACTTGCAAACATAGAGGTTGTTAAAAGGCAGACGCAGAGACTCGTTTTAAGTGTAGTCGATGAAAAAGAGCCAAGCTTCTTTTATTCTATATAAATAAACCATTATGAGAAGAAGGAAGAGTAGTTAAGTGAAATGAGTTTATATATTTTTTTATGAAATGAATCAACTCTCAATTTAAGTATGACTATTGAATTTTTTTAAGAAAAAAACTAAAGAATTTTAGAAAAATAAAGATGAATGTTAAATACAAGGAAGAGGTCAAGTTATCGTTCGAATGGAATAATTCTCTGTTTGTCTGTGTTCATGAATGTGCTTATTCTGTCTTAAAGACACCATAAATAGTTGCTAGAAGAAGAAGAAGATTTAACGGTACGTTGTGGCTTTTTATGCTCAGACAAAAAGAACGCCCTTTTAAACACTACTCTCGGTGAAAAATTGTTTTACAACTCATACAAAGAGAACTATATTGACTGTGGTAGATAAATGTGATGCTTTAGAAGACTAGAATTAATCGCCAGACAAATAATAGCTGATTAACACCACCTTTTCTATGAAAAATTAGGGGAACGTTAAAAAGTACAGTGAAGACAATAAGTAAGAGATCAAAATGAATGAAGAGATTGATATGCTATAAAAAGGACCTCGCAAACAGGAAATCCATTAGTAAACGCTTATCCCATTTGTGCATCATCAAAAATGCTTAATACAATGAAAACAGACAAATACGAAAACCCTACTGTATGGAAAACACAGTGAATGTAAAAAGAAAACGGCCACTAAATACTAAACACAAAAACCAGTCTATACTTATGGAAAAATAATGAAAAGGTAAATGCATTTTTAGAGAAATTTACTATTAAACTAAGAATATACAATTAAAAAGGAGACAAACTATAAATTATTGTAAAACCTTGATGCAGGACATTTGAATTGACTAAAGAAACGGTTTTCTTTCTAATTAGAGACTATAACTTACTCAGACTCTTTTCCTATGAAGCAGGTAGTTTTAGGTTCTCGTTAGATATTAAATATGGTAGAATCAAAGGTAGAGACACACAAAATACACGCTACTGGTGAGTGTTTAGAGATTGTTTTATTCAATCAAGTGAACTTTAGAGCTATATACATTCACTAATATGAACTAAAATTATTAATTATAAATATATAAATATATATTTAATGACAATAATACTAAAGCAGATTATTTTTCTTTATTGGTGGTATTTTTGAGACATTTATATAATTGTTATATAGAAAGAGACAAAGTGAAAATCTCGAAATTTTGGCACAATAACCCACATCTAAAATAAATAAAATAAAAACATATTTATACACATAAAGTATATATATATTTGAAGAAAATTTAATTCCTCTAGAAAGTATTTTTATTTCTAAATATGTATTTGAATATGGACAATAAATTGTAAAGAGTAAATTGTAAGATGGAAATTTATACTACCCACATACATTTGATGTTGAATAAAATATGCGGTGTCAACTTCTTGGCTTTTACTTGTATTTTTTAACTAGTGAAAAAAAGTTTATTTTTCAGTGAAAAATCCTAAATTAAAGGAATGTGTGAATTGAAGTTTTTTTTTATTATGAGTTTATGTTTGTTTGCACGACCAAGGAGTTAAAAAATGTTACGAATAATAATAAAAACCCAATTCACACATGCAATTCAACGACAAAATATTTTTCAAATAATTAAAAATTTTATATGAAACGTCAATATTTAAATAAATTAACATAAAAAATCTTAAAAATTCTTTAAATTTGTGTAGAAATATATGTTTCTCTGTTTCACACACTATACCTGTCTTTGTTGGTCAATGCATAATGCGGGCACAAATTCTTATATTTGGATAATAATTATCAATGATGTTTATGTCTCTATTTCATAACAAAATGTTGATTCGAAACAGAACTTTTAATCATAAAAATCGATAACTGTAATCAGAGAGTGTCGGATAATGTTCGTCAAAATTTGTCAATATTTAACAACCTACAATATCAAAATAACTGTTCATATAAATTGATGAATTTCGTTTACGGAGGTCACACTTTAATAATAAAGAAAAAAAACACTAGTGCTATAAAGATTTTGTTGTTGTTGTAATCTTAAATTAGTTATAAAAAATTAATTTAACACCAAAGCAATATTAATTTATAATAATTAATGTTTCTAAAATATTTATAATTTACTAATAAGAAACAATTTCTGGCATTATTGGTTTAAAAACAACAAGAAAATGAAAAAATCCTATAAGAAAATTAAAAAATAATAAAGAGCACATAGTTACCCTACTGTTCCTCTTAAATCTTCCTAAAACACGAAATTGCAAAGAGCACACATTTTCAGGAACACCAATTTATTCCCTTTAATTATTTCCTACACAGTAATGTACATATTCAAAACAGATTTTTATTTAATTATCGGGAATAGAGTCCAGACCCTGAAATAAAGCAACAACAACAAACATTAGGAAATAAAATAAATAAAATATTCAATTATTTCTCACATTTCCTTTGTAGGGATTACCGGTCAGACGCATATCCCTCTGGTACATCATCCTTTCCCACCTCTGGTCAGTGTTCCTTTTGTAAGCCTGAAAATAGCCTTAAATTAATAAAAATTCTAAATCATAAAATAACTCCTTACATTTCCTAAACCCAGTTTGTGTAATCCGTATAGGGCGTATCCGGGGACGGACATAGCCACCCAGATGATGGCAAACGATGGGATAACCTCGTACCACATATTTTATTTTGGTAAATAAAAATTTGGAAATTTATGTAATTCCCAAAGACAACAAACGTCAAAGAACCCTCAAAAAATGTCAGAGAAGAAAGAATAAGAAATACTCTTCTGTCTCTTTCCAAATAGTCATTAACAACCAACTTGTACAATTTTATCGTTTTAAGTCAATGCCAATTACTAAAAACACACCCAACATGTTCTGGAAGTGCAATTCTACCAATTAACACAGTGTAATTAATAAAATATAGTGATTTCCCTAATATTTACTTTAAAAATTGTCATTTGTTGTTGTTGTGTTGTCAAAAGAAGTGACGGAATCGAAAATTCCAAAATAGAGACTTAAAAAGTTGATGAAAATGCACTTGAACGCGGACGTATCGAGTGCAATCGCGCAAATAGAGGCCGTGAAGAAGGCCATTGACGAGTCGGACGATGCTAAACTGCAAATGAACACGACCGAGGACTTGAAATTGATTTTAAATCTGCTTCAAGACCCCGTTTTTCGAAATATCATCCAAGTGCAGGACTCCCTGGCTGAGCTGAACCTGCAGATCGCTCAGCACCCCTCGATCCTGCCCGGGGACTTTGACGTGACCCAGTGCTCCGAATGGGTGATTAATCCGCCGTCAGCGAACGATTTGTACGACAATGACTATCCCGACGAGCAGAGGGTTCCCAGCGCCCAGATTTCACCCCGTAGCCCCAACATGTCCGCCCAGAGTCCCCACTCGAGCTATAACAACAGCCTGTCCGGTCCCATTGGCAGTGTTTCTGACCAAATTCTGGCCGTGGAAAATCAACAAAATCAATCGATTCACATGAAGAATAAGCGAGGAATCGACATGGTGCTGAGCAGGGGCGAGGAAGAAAGGCCCCAGTCAGTGATCAGTGAGTCCTCCAAACACACCAACGACCTGATGGCCTCGGAATGGGCTCAAATTCAGGCAATTATCCTGGTAAATGACGGAACTGGGCTCGGATTCGGGATTATTGGAGCGAGAACGTCGGGAGTCATCGTCAAGACAATCCTCCCAGGTGGAGTGGCAGATAGAGATGGTAGACTGCAAAGTGGAGACCACATCCTTCAAATTGGAGACGTCAATCTGCATGAAATGGTCTCAGAACAAGTCGCTTCTGTTCTCAGGCAGTCTGGAACCCATGTCAGACTAGTTGTTGCTCGTCCAGTCGATCCCATGAATGTCTCGCAAGACGTTGAAGGCACTGCTATTGTCCCTTCAAGGCTGCTCTCAGACCCAACTGAGTTAGAGAGGTAATTTTTTTTTTTTTTTATTTTATTTGTTTATTTCAATTAATTATAAAGCTACTTTATTAATTCTAATGCTAACCATTTTTATGTAAAGGCCAAACAATTCTTTTTGGAGCTCCGTAATATCATTTGATTCCTTTAACAAACCATTGTTTAATAAATTTAATATTTTTAATAAGGCAATAGTCGTAATGTTTTAAAAATCATGAATAAAATTCATAAATCAAAAGACCGTAAAAATGATATTAAATTGAAGTTATTTTAACATTTTTGAATACCTTTTTTTTATTAATCCAATATTGTATATAATTTTAATGATTATAAAAGTCTAAAATTTATTTTATGCATTTTTTTTTTGCTTAAAATTGATAGTATGACATTATAATTTGTTCTGTCAAAGATGTGTTTTATTTCCTATGTGCAAGTAAAAACAAAACAAGATATAGCTTTCTCCATCTTCCTGTAGAATTGGAAAGAGATATGAAAACAATGCAAGGGAGATAACTAACTTTTAAATTTGATTTAAAGAAAACGAAGGTATTTTTTACATTTTTATGTTAATTCATTTAAAATTTTGTCCATAACATTATTAAACACACGGGCCTGCTTTAAAGCATTCGATGTGCGATGAGCCTTATCGACCTAATTATATAAATAATGTTAAACAAATTTAAAACTTTTTATTGGTATTAAAATTAAATATAAATAGTCGATTATGTCTTCTTGGATTTATTCTTCATCAGTAGCATCCAGATTTGACTCCAGATGTTCCATAGCGTCAGAGATTGGCTGGAGCCCGTCGTTTCTTGTTTTTATTATTTTATAACACTATTTGATATTCAATAAATTTAGAATATTCGTGTTAGAAAGACTCTTAACAGTTTAGTGTAATTTGAATTTAAATTAAACCTATTCCTATTTTTTGCAAAAATTGTTTATATTATTGAAATTATCTTATATTTATTTATTTAAAAATATAAGGTAAGAGTCCTTTTTTATGTTTACTGATACTGACTCTTGGCTTTACTTGTGTTAAATTTTATGGAATACTTTTATTGATTCTAGGAATTTGAATATTATGTATTCATAATACTAGATTATGAAAACATATTGTGTGTTTCATTTTATGTCAATTTTATTATTTCTTTTTTAACAAAATTATTGTCATTCTTTAGCACTACTACATCCAATGTCTGTCCGAAATTTACAATACTCTGGTGGCTCTTTGTTTCTTCCCAATAAGTGAATTTTATTAATTGTTTAGTTACAATAATATAATTAATTCTTAATTATAATTAATTCGCACTTTGCAATTATGCTCCAATAAAATATTTATAACTTAATTTGATAATATTTTACAATATATATTTGCATTCCAATTTAGAAAATTTAACAATGACACTATTTTAAGAAGTGAAAAACTCGTATTAGCTTTATTTTTTACACTCGTTTCCTCATTAAATAATACTCACTTTACGACTTTGTAGCACAAACAATTATCATAGTTTTTCGATATATTTTTTTTCTATAATTTGATAATATTAGGTAATCGTTTTTTCTTTGGGTTTTTATTATAGAACTTTAAAGTAACTGAATAATAAAGGAACTTAAATTATGAAATCAGTTCATTAATCGATTAAAATCAAATCGATACCAATTTGTTTCAACGTGTGGTCAAAGTTGGGAAACGTTCATTGAATTCAGTATTAATTCAATTGTGTCAAAGGAGAAATGTTTAAATTTCCAAGGAATCGTTCGAAAAGGTGTCTTTAAGTATAAAAGAGGTTTTTTTTATTACTTTAGTTAACCTTCAAATAATTTGTTTAATATTATATTTATTTATTGTTTTTTTTTTTTTAAAGGAGGTCGTTTTAGGAAATAAAGTAAAAACAATTAAACTAAATCGCTTTTCAATTAACTCATTTCCAGGTACTTAATCGCTGCTGGTTACCCAGACATTTTTGGGCCAACGTCCACACCCTCGACGCCACTCTCCGGCCAGAATGACCATTTCAAGTTCCAGAATGACATTCTCTCGCCTCCGATTGAATTGGATCTGCCCGAAACCGAAAGATTCATCGTCGAACTCACGAAAGACTCGAATGGATTGGGAATCACAATCGCTGGCTATGTTTGTGAGAAAGAAGAATTGTCGGGAATATTTGTGAAGAGCGTTTCACCCGGAAGTGCAGCCGATATCAGCGGTAAAATTCAGGTAAGAACAAAGAGACACTTTGGCTGTTTGCGTACGTAGGGTGCTCTATAATTATTGACATATTTTACAATTCAACGAAGTAATTTTATTTGGTTTGTTTTAACACCTTTTGATAGTCATTAATTTATTAAATATTGTTTTAACTATTATTTCTTCTTAAATTTGTAATTATTTTTTGTATTGCATTTGTCTTTGATAATTTATTAAATTGTTATGGTATTATTTTCTCTCCAAATTATTGTTTAATGTTTGTAATATAGCATGACTGTATAATAAATTTTAAAAAGTTTATTTACAAGCTCTTAAGCCCAAACAACAACTTCAAAAATCCATTTATATTATTTGAATATAATTGGAAATATACACCTCGGCCCATATAATTAGATGCAGTTATTGTATTCTTTGGTTGTTAATAATTTTATTTCTCAAATTTTATATTGCTTTCATTTTACTTTTAAGTTTTAATATTAAATAGTATTTTAATAATTCACTATTTTGTATAAATTTTTAAATGGGAATTTCCATATTTTAGTAGAATTCTCAATTTTTACCAATCAAAAACGTTAAAATACAGGAGATAACGCTTATTATAAGCACTTCGGGACTTTAATGGATCAATTATCCTATTATTTCAATAGAGTGATTGATTTCTATTTATATAAAATAAAAAAGAATGCTAAATAGATTTAATTAAATATACTGTTGTAAATGAATATTTGAAAATTTTTAATCGAAATGTGAATGATTACAAATATTATTATTGACTGTTTAGAAAACTCTGACATTTTTTTTTGCATTGAATTTTTCCATGCATTTTTTTATATAGACATAGTCCTTCAATCTCAATATCATGGTTAAGCCCGCATGTGAGTTATAATTTTCATTATAGGATGCTAATCACTAAAAGTTTCTTAAAAATATAATGTGTTTGTATTCAAATCATTAAAAAATCAGAATATCTATAAAATACAAATAATAAAAGCCGGTTACACATTTTGAATTTAATTCAAATCTCATTTAAATGCACTTTCGTATCGAAAGGTTAGCTTTTCGACATCAATTTGGGTTTTAAAATGTGTCACTTTATCACATTAGTGAATTTTTATTTTAATAGTTGAAAAAATAAAATCTATGAACAAATTTGTCTCAATGTCAAAATTCTGGCGCCATTTTGAACATTTTTCAATCCAGGCTGTTTTAACGGCAAACATTTTTTAAATAGTTTACAATATAAAATGATAATTTTTTTTTATTAATAAGATTTTTAATGACAGACTTTAAAAAAACACCTGAGGGATAAGAATACTCTAAACTATATAAAATCCTGTGTTTTGACTACGGAAAATAAGAGTGAAGCGATTATAACTTTAGGTTCGATTTATTTGCCTATGGGTATTGAAAAAATTATAATTCAACAGTGTTTAAGTATAGCTTCTTCATAAAGAAATCATTGTCTACTAAGACCTATAGACTTTACAATAGAATTGTATAAATCAATTTTAAAAACGATATTTCTTTTTATCATTTTCAGGTGAACGACCGCATAATCGAGGTGGATAGCCAATCTCTACAAGGGTATTCTAACCACCAGGCGGTGGAGGTGCTGAAGAAGAGCGGGCAAGTAGTAACTTTGTGCCTGGAGCGTTACTTGCGAGGTCCTAAGTTCGAGCAGCTGCAGCAGGCGATCGCTGCTAATGAGTTGAAGCCGTCCACACCGAACACGCCTCCGCACGTCGCCCATCCGGGCGGAGCGGTGGCGATGACAGCAAGGAGTCAGTCCTATGACAGACGTCCCTCGCTCACGGGAAAGCCGCAGAGTTACAGCGAAGAAAAAGCGATCGTCCCTGACATCATCAACAAACAGAACGAGGCGGACATTTTGAACAGGAAACTGATCATGGCGAGGGATTCGTTGGAGTCGAAACTGGCGAAAGGAATGGAGGGGAATGACGATTTCGAATCAACAGTGGATGAGGAGGATGGGAGTGGGGGCGTTGTCGAGGCGGCGAACTTGAGTGCCATCAACAAGCACAAGTATTACGTGGAACCGGTTTTGACAGAAGAAATGGAATGTCAAATCAAGAAAAAATGGCACTCGATTCTGGGAAATGAGGTTAGAATTATCGTCGCTCAGATTAGGAAGTTCTCTCCCACTTCGGGACTGGGGATTTCTCTAGAAGGGACGGTTGATGTGGAGGGAGGAAGGGAAGTAAGGCCTCATCACTACATTAGATCAATCCTTCCCGAAGGACCTGTGGGAAAGAATGGCCTACTTCATTCAGCGGATGAACTTTTAGAGGTTAACGGACAAAGGCTCTTGGGAATGAATCATTTGGAAGTTGTGGCCATTTTAAAAGAACTTCCACAAGACGTTCGAATGGTCTGCGGCAGAGATCAGACAGAAATGATGCCATTTACCGAAGAAAACATCTGCAATGCCCTGGGAATTGAGATGAGCGCTGCTGGAAACTTGGACAACATTCTTCCAGCCAGTGATCGATTGGTGAAGGCGAAGTCTGATGGAAGTTTGGCTACAGGGAATGGGGTAAATGATGAGAATTTCATGAAAATGAAGAGCAGATCCTTGGAGCCTTTAACGGGATTGGCAATGTGGAGTTCTGAACCTCAGATAATTGAATTGGTGAAGGGGGAAAGAGGATTAGGATTCTCCATTCTGGACTATCAGGATCCTTTAGACTCGAATGACACGCTAATCGTGATTAGGTCCTTGGTTCCAGGAGGAGTAGCCCAAATGGATGGAAGGCTAATCCCTGGAGATAGATTAATGTTTGTGAACGACATAAATCTGGAGAATGCCTCCCTAGATCAGGCAGTTCAAGCGCTAAAGGGAGCTCCTAAAGGAATAGTGAGAATTGGAGTGGCTAAACCTCTTCCAATGGCCACAGATTCCTCCTCAATGCAGCTAGACAAATCGGCCATTGATCCGGAGCACTTGAATCAGTCGTACATTGAGAAGATCCTCAACAATGGGAAACGGGAATCGCAGCTGGACTGGCCCAATAAATAATATTGGGTTTTGCCCAAATCCGATTTTGAGGAGATCCTTTTGCTCTACACACGGCTCTACAAGATATCCCAGGTGTTTAAGCTCACCTACAAAAAGATGAACGCCAATCGTCGGTATTATCTGTAGAGAAGAAACCAAACATGATCATTATTTTTAGGTTAGACTTGGTTAGTCGGACCCGTAAAACTCTTAGTTCAATGTCCCTAGTGCAATTCAGTAGAGATACACCCCTACGTTATTAACAGTCCTCGAAATCGGTTTAGGGTGATTCGGAAATAAATTAGGAGAAGAAATGTAGGCAGGTAAGGTGAGGAGATTGAGGTTAGAAATTTAAGATTTTAAGATTTGACATAAGTGCTTAGTGCGCATTCCCCGAATTCATAAATTTACTCAATTTTGACAACGTATTTAATAAAATTGACCAAGGCTCATTACATCAGACACTTCTTCCTAAACAGCCACGTCATAGTATTGTTCCTCTCATGACTGTTCCCTAGAGTATTATATTACATTCCACGTTAAATCTCTCCACCTTTTCGGATAGATGAATTCGATTACATTAACCCATTTTTCAGTTCAAAATTGTCGTGTTCGTTCAACTTTGTTACATGTTATATTGTATTGTACTTATTTTATTTTAATAAAGTATTTACACTTATCAGAGATGTCTTGTTTATTACGCAATTATTATAGTTATTTATGGAAATATGTCGGTGAGATAGGGCATTATTAAACACAAGGATTTTTTTTAAAGCCAAGAGCACAGCGAGTGTTCATGCATTACCATTCATAACGGATATAAATTTGATATATTTGATTTATTTCACTCTTTAATAATAAAGAATTCTTTATAGGACTTGTGCTATAAAAACGTGTTGGACAGAAGAAATAATTTGTAGCATAATATCAATTTTATGCAAAAAATGCATGCAAATCTTCATGAACTTTGGTTACATGAAGCTGATATTTCGTTTTTATTTGTTCTGTCAAAAACATTCTTAATGCACTTGTGCTTAAAATAATTCTTTACAGCATGGGTGCTTTATTATTATTAATCAACTTTCTTTAAAACACTGCGATTTTTTGAATCGGTAAAGTAAAATAATCTGGCCAGTTTTTGTCATCATTAATCGTTCTTCTTTTTAAAGATGTACTTAAAGGAAGCAAATTTATTTATTCCTTTGTTGCTTTGTGCCATATCATCGGCATCGCGGCCTAAGGTCTATTGTATCCCATGGTAATTTGACTTGATCAAACGTCAGTCTATATTATATCTTGAAATCCAATCGCTTTTATGAAGCGTACTTGGTTTGGTAAGTTATCCCTTTACTCGCTATTTGTTCTTGATTAAAATATGGTTCTGAGGTAGCTATTCCGTATCTTGGATGCTAGCACCGAGCAGTCCATGAGCATATGCTTCGAGGTTTTGTTATTTTGATTGCAATGGCTGCGTATTCCGTCTTTGTGAAGTCCTTACTAGTGTAGCTGCTCATTCATAGCATTGTGTCCTGTTAGTAGTCGAGATACTACATGCAGGTAATAAATCTAATTAAAAAATGTTAGGTATAAATTTATAGGTGAAGGCGTCTGGTTGGAAAAATTTTATACCCGTCTGTGTCTTAAGGCCCGCCAACATTGAGAAGCTGTAAAATCTAAAATTATTGCATTTTTTAATGTTTTTTGTCTTGAGATTCGTACTTTTGAAAATTATCTTTATATATAGTAATTTTGTAAATTTAATAAAAAAAAATTAAATATTATATAATAATACATTTTATCTATTAAATTTTTGCTAAATTGTAATTGTAAGATTACGATAACTTAAAAATTGGTTTTTAAATGTTATTTTTTTGTTTCCTAGTAAAATTAATTTCTAATATTAAATGCAAGCATTTATCTTTTTTTTAAATGTCGGCAAATTTTATTGGAACGACCGGCAAAGATGTTAAGAATCGGCAGCCTTTGAGTATTTGAGTTTATTGAACAATATTTTGGAACGTGCGTTATCTTAGAGTAATTTTATGGCAGGACCAAAAGATCCGTGAGAAATGTAAGAAGCGTATTTTCCCACACGCAAAAATGTTTATGATCCTCATCCTGTGAGATGTTCGAGAAGGAAAGAATTACAGAAGAGAAGAAATCAGAAGAAAGCAACTGTTAAGTTTAGAATTAGAA
>JXOV01009430.1:0-10469 GCA_001014945.1 Clogmia albipunctata | reverse complement strand
CATTTTGTACATATTTCCCCTATAATATAAACAAACTAAACACTTATTTGCACAATGTATAAAATTTAGTGGTAAAACAAAGTTAAGATATATAACTTTCCTTTATCTTAGAATTATAGCTTTTAATGTTGTAAAGGAAATTAAAATGTAGTTATTAATACAAAAAAATACTCTATCTTTACTGATTTTTATCTTTAGTAAACTTTCTACTATTTTTTCAATAAAAAATTTAATAAAAGAAGAAAAACAATAGATTATTTAAACTTGTACTTTCTTTTTGAAATATTAAGTTATTGGGTAAGTTACTTCTGCATATTCTCACATTCATTGTAGTTAATATTCTAATTATTTGAGTATTCTATCACTACGTTCAGTTATGGATAAAGAAATCATGGGATCCTTTATGTTGACTGACCTCCAAATTTACCAAAAATGGGTTTATAAACCAGACCACTTTTTTTAATTTCATAAATTCATACTTTTAAAATCAACAGTAAATTAACAGTTTTATAATTAAAAAGAGTTAATCTGAAAGTAATCTTTATAAAAATATTTTCATACCGATTGTTCTTGAGTTAAGAATAAAATTCCGTTATCTATAAAATATGGATTTCTTACTTTCTGTTTTATTTTTCAACTAAATAACCGACTAAAACGCATGTATATTATTTTGTATTGAAATGTGGATGCAACAATAAAATTGAAAACCACTTTGACAAGTCTGGGAATCGAATCCAAGTATATTTAAATGGCGGTGAATTTCCTTGATACTCGCAGTACCAAGTTATCAATAACACACCTGATTATGAAATGTCAAGAACTGTAAATGTACAATCTCTTTAAAAATTAAGCTTTTGCAAAAATAATGAAACAAAAGCAAATTCCTGAAATATTAAATATTACATAAAAGACCAAATTTTATTGCAATTAGCAAAAAAAAGTACTTGCAGAGTCTGGCCAAACCTGTTGTAATTTTGTCTCGATTTATCTTGGTAATGCAGTGCAAAATATTAGCAAGTCTTATATGAATATGAGGCGGTTTTGTGAAAGGAAGGAATGGGTTATATATTTTTAATAAGACTTGAGGCAATGTGTGACTGTGCCAAGACATTTATTTTTTCAATTAAAATTTGCTCGCAATTCACTTTACGGACCGACGCGGAGAGCCATGTAACATGTCGATTTTTCGGCCAGTTTCCGCCAATTATAGAGAGTGCAAGGAATGCAAATTAGAGCGCCACAATGGCGGTGTCGGAATGCCTTATAAGGTCAAACAATGGGCTGTTCATTGTCTCTTGTGTGTGGCTTACCTTTTTACGCCAAGACCAAATCTAGATCGCAAAAGTCTTTCAATTTTTTCGTCTCGGTCTAATATAATTAAGTTTTTCGAGGTTCATCGCCGAGATCAAGAGCTTCTCCCAAGAACTCGTAAAATTGGCGGGGCAAAATCAATTTTCTATTTTTTCTTACCTCAACTGATCGCAATCTTTTCAAAGTGTCAAACACGACAACTCAATGAAACCGATTCCATAACGTTCAGCTGGTGGTATTCATTTGGAAGGCACCACTCCTTCTTAGATCTTACCTTTGTTTTGACTCGGCCAAATGAATTCAGTCTGAATTTACCATTTGATTACTATCATTGTAAAGTACCTAGTCATTTAATGGGTTGTGGCCTTTTTATGACGACGATAAAATATCTTACATTAAAGCAAATAAAGCTCTATTATTAACGGATCAAGAATAATGTACGAAATATGGCTTAGAAGTTATAGCATGAACTTTTAATAGCAATAAAATCGGACAATTTATGGTAGAATTTGCATATTTCTAGATTGTTTAACAGTTTTCATTAATTTTTTTTATTGAAAAAAGAAACATCTTAAACGAACATTCTTTTTGCAAGGAAAAATTTTGATGGAAAAAATTTAGTTAAAAATTTACTATGAGCATTAAATGCTACTACTTTATTTATAAATGTTTTCTTTTCATTTTTGTCCTTCTAATTCTGTTTATCTTTTGGCGTTTCTCTTTTGAGATGCACGATAAAAAGGACTAATTCTCATTCGATTAATTGACCATATTAGAATCGTTAGAATTTAATCAATTTTCAAAACAACCCATTATATGATCCTGAAAACAACTCATTAATTAAAGGATATTCCGATTAAAAGATATTCAAAATTAACTCAAACACATATGGTCAAATTTGAAAAATCTCCGTTATTAATATTAAACTAATTTAATTACCAGTGTCGTTAAATTATCAAATGATGAGTAGTATAATCTGTTTGAAAGTAAGGGTTCTCTTCAACATACTGCCATGATCTGTATTGTGCGAAATTAGCTGGCATTTCAAACTAATCGTACATATTACTAATATTGAACCTTTCCTAAAAAGTGTACAGGTCAATACTGCCCTTGTGTGCGGTGCCTAATGGCGCGTATAACAAACACATTTATCCTATCCCATGATAATAATCTTGAAGATAAAATTATACAACTATTATATCGATAGCAACAACTTAGTTAGTTAGGGCCAGTAATTGTGATAGGGAGGGAGAGCTAGGGCCATATACGAGAAGAAGCGTATGACTGTGCATCATACACCCGGTGAAACTTTATCGTGCATCGTCAGTAATCAAGTTAATTCTCTGCCCATACCTTCTTAACATTCTTTTTCCACAAGTTATCAATGTTTTGCCCACTCTTTATTAACTTTTATGTATTGTTGTTGCTTAAAATTGATATTATGATATTCAAATTTATTTTGTCAAAGTCGTTATTATAGCACAAGTACTTTTTTTATTATTAAAGTGTGATATAAATTGATAAATCTCGTTTACGAACTAGATTTATTAATTTATATAAAAAGTTACTTTGATAATGAAGGTTTTACTGTTAAATATTGACAAATTTTGACGAACATTATCAGACATTCTCAGATTACAGATATGGATTTTTATATTTTAAAATTCTGTTTCGAATCAACATTTTGTTATGAAATAGAAAAATAAACATCATTGAAAACTATTATCTCAATAATAGAATTTGTGTAGAAGAAATCAAAAGCGATTACCATAAAAGTTTCTCTCAATTTATTGATCAGTGCAATGAAATTAAAGTTTAACAATATTGCAAAACCGTTACACTAGCTTATTTGAATTTAATTTGAATTTAGTAATGTTCTATCATTTTCCCACATTACACATTGAGCAACAAAGTGTGTGGAACAGAGCAACATATATTTCTAAAAAAAATTAAACAATTTTTAAGATTTTGTGTTAATTTATTTAAAAATGTATACAATTTTGTATAAAACACGGTCGATAAACATTATTAAACACATGGACATTATTTTACTGAGGTAGTTTGTATAAATAACTGTTGAGCAATGTTTTGTATTAAACACTTGGGTCTTCTTTAAGGCACTCGCAACGCTTGTGGTTTAAAACAAACCTTGTGTTTAATAATGACTTATCTTATCGACCTTGTTGTATAAATAACTATTAACACACTCCATGACAAGGAGAATAATTTGAGTATTATAGAAATGAGATACTAGAGGTAGGAATGTTGATCTCCAATTTTTAATCAGGACCGATGCAATGCTCCGCAATAAGTTTTAGTTCACAATTCCTATATTGTTATTCAAACTCACCATTACATACTTGCTCGTAATGCTTTAAATTATAGTCCGTACCGTAGTCCGTACTTAAATTATGATTATACGCTATTTAAGATTTAATAAAATTAGAAAAAATAACATTGATTTCGCAAAATTTTAATTAGTTTTCTTAAAAGTTACGTCGTCGGCTGCAATTCCTAATTGAAAGTGTCCAAACTATCTGCTATTAATGTATCATTCACAAAAGTAAGGTATAGAACCTATATATGATTTATTAATAGCTATAAAGTCTACATTTTATGGACATATTGCCACATCTGTAAAGTTTGTGATCTGCTAATCTATTAATGACATATTTTGTTACCAAAAAACCATATTTTTATATTATACTTTATCAAATTAATTGGTTTATTGTACAAATTAAACAATGCTTAGTTTGAATTTAAATATCACGTCGTTATCACGGGTTTATTGTATGATTGGTCTATTAAACTTATTACTAAAAAATTAATTTATTTTTATGGCTTTTCATTCTTTGGCGCTCTAATTTATAAGTAAAAACTAAAACCACCTTACGGTAGGACTTTTTGTGAGTATGACTTTCAAGGAAACCGTAATTTTAAACCAGAAACAGAATGAATAGAAACTGCACTGTTTGATAGCGATCACAAATTCGGTTTCACAAATCTATTAAAATAATTAATCTTATCGCTCGATCAGACAATTCGTGACAGATTTGATCTTTTCAATGCAAGATTCGGTTCCGAAAACAATTGCCTTAAACAAACTTTGCCTTTGGCCGAAGCCAGAAACAATTCCCATTAAACTGGTTCCGCCTGGTCAATTATATTTAAGTTCGTGTATAATATTTAATTGATTGTTTTAGTGGTTCAACTGTGGTAAATGGTCTGGTTTCGAGGTTTTAGTATCTTTCTGTCTAGAGCAGAGCCCGTTTTTAGATCGGAAAGGTCACTCAAAACTGAACTCCTTTTTCTAAACTCAAAAACACATTGTATTATTGTTTAAGATGAAAAAACACGGTTTTTCTCGATCTGAAAATCAGCTCCACAGAACGCCAATTAGTCTGGGACTTTGTTTATGTCCAATTCAAGGGTCTCAAACCACGACTCTGGCCCGGGATGAAGTGAATGTCATTTGCTCCAATTAGCAATAACCGGTGCATTGTTTGCTCGCCAATTCTTCGGCTCAAAATCTCACGATCGTCAACTAATTGACGTAGTGGGATAATGTGGATGTTGTTCTGGCTGTTCAAGGTCTCCGACAAGTGATCGTGTCGGTCCAAAAATGCCACCAGTAGTTCCCAAATAATCCGGTCAAATTTATGAAAATCCACACTTTAATTTCGAGACAATTACCAATTATTCAGATTTTGGATTCGCAGCCTCGACAGCCAATGACTTCTTCGTTAGCCGAGTCCATTAAAAATAAATATGGAAAGCCACAATTATACGTGACAAACTGATTTACAAGAGAAAAAACATCATATGGTAAATTACCTTGATCGCAAAGTGATCTTCGCTCTCTGGAATTGAATTTTCCTCTCGATCGCGTTCCAAAAGGAAATCTATATTTAAACAATGATCAATTTGTTTAATTTAATTGAAAGAATCCAAGCGGATATGGTTTAATTTTCCTAATTTGCTCATGTCACGAAATGCAAACTTGAACTCTACAGAATTCCGCTTTTTCTGCGCAAATTGGATCATCGAACGCATGTTTAGTCAAAGTGGAAAGCTCGATCGACCTTCAGTGAGAGGTGTAAACGGCCGCCGACTGCAAAAGAATCCCAAGGACGTTTCCTGTACTTTTGATTTGATTGAAGGTGTTTACTAGTGTTTTTGCAAATACTTCAGGTGAAATCAATGATCGAAATCTATGAAACTTTTAACAAATTACTGTAATTGATATCCAATTTTATAGAAAACTGTCATAAAAAATAGTATTGTTCATTGCTCTAATCCAAATTCGTTATAACCATGTATACCACATATAATATAATTAAAAATATTAAAAGAAATAAATGGCATAATGATAAAACTATATAAAGATATCAAGAATCTAAATAGACACTCGTATTTATACTACAACATCAATAAGTGAAGCACTAATAATCACGAACGAAGTGTCCTGTACCAATTTTAAATAGTTTCTAACAAATCAATTCAAAAATCGTAAAAATTCTTTAAGTTCTGAATAAAATTTGGTTTCCCTTTTCTATAAAATAAAATTTTTATAATTGTCTATTAGTCAAGTCTACAAATGAATGAGATGAATAAGCAGAATGTTGGTTTGTGGTCTGTTTCTAATAAAAATAAGTCGTTTATATCGGTAATCAGTTAGATATGAAACATAGAGATAGGTTATTTAATGGTAATCTGTCATGATAAACCTAGTACTACAAAATTGTTGTTAAATCATACACTCTCTCGGCTTCTTCAGTGAAACAAGTCATAAGCAAATTTTGCTTTAACATACTTAATTTTTTATTCAAAACACCCCTAAAAATTAATTGTCAATCTTCTCTTCGTCTAGCTTTATAGTCGTCGGTGAACCTTAGCCTCCTCCACAACTGTTAAAAGCATATTTCACAGATCATCATAAGCGTAGCAAGGGGTGGGCCTCGGGGGCCGTGCCCACCCCAGATTGGTCTGGTGCCCCACCCCCAGAAAAAAATTTTTGGGGACACAGGCCCACCCCAGAAAAAACTTCTAGCTACGCCAATACAGATCATATACTATAACAATATAGTCGAATTTCTGCCCTTATTACAATTTGTTGAGAACAGAGGGATTATCTTAGAAAAGCTAATGACAGAAAATATTTACAATAAATCACAGTTCTTGAATGGAGATCAATAAGTTCGATATAGAAAATAGCTACCCGTTCTGTGATTCACTTTTTGGTGGGCTGTGCTCGCCTTAATAGATGCAGAACATTCGTTGGAATGAGCCCTCAAACTCCATACTACCAAAAATTCTGACGATACCAAACGAAGTGGAGATGTCGTCCTTGTGGAGATTTCTGGTAAATGGTCTAAATGGCGATTCATAGGGAGGATGCTCGACAGACTTATGATTAGGGATGATAAAACCCGGAAGATGTTTAATCCGTTAATTTAGATTTAGCTTTTTTGTTACATGCTCAAGTGTTTTTTTTTATTTTCTTCAATTTTATAGCACTTTCAATTGTTATGGATGATTAAAATCTAATCATGTTATAATCAATGATCTTATTCGTTGAACAAAACAACAATTTATTATCAAATGTTGTTTCTAAGCCGAAAATTTCAATCACTACATTCATGGGGTAATCGGTTTTGTTGCGAGGAGAACTGTTCCCTTTGCAACTCTACAGAGAAGGACACCATTCTTCACTCAGTGTTCAATTGCCCAGTGATTGCGGGATTTAAACCGGCCCTATTTCAAGAGGCTTGTGACGAGATTACCAGCTCTAATGTTTATTATTTAGCAGGTCTCCTACGGTCCGAGAACGCTGGATTGGTCGACGGACTGTTAGAATTCATGAATGGAAGAAAACAAATTTAAACCTTTAATATTGGAAAATTATCTTGAGACTTATTTCAATACCATTTGAAAATACAAATGTTTTCTCTATCTTCGAATTAGTTTTTCGGCATAACACTATTTCCGGACAATCGATAACACTTATCAGCCAATTTCGTAATATCAAATTTGATCTATTTCAAAACAAAGGGAAATCCTTTATTGAAAAAATTGTTGATATATTTGCATAGTTACTGAACTGACCACGAATTTATCAATTGTAAATCATACATTGACTTAGGATATTTTTAGCCAAAGTCAAAACAACTAGTTCGATACATTGTAAGTTTGCAAAACACAATGATATTTGATAGATAGGCCTTCATTAACTATTTCCAGTGAATTTCCCAGCCGATAAAACACATTCGTTATATCCAAGTGTTCATTTGGCAATTAATTGTCAAATTGTGAACTGAATTGATTTCTGTTATCAGGAGAATGATGACACTGATTGAACAGAGGCATAATCGGAAGTACAGAAACATATAAATGTGATTGACAAAGGAACGTGCCCTTAGTTGATTGAGACACTGGGATCAGCAAAAATGAAGTGGTTTGGTTTTACTTTGGTGCTCTTGGGATTAAGTGCTTCGTGCCACGGTGGCGCCCTCAAAATTAACAGCCGTGTCGTCGGCGGACAGGCCACCACCATCGAGGAGGTGCCCTATTTAGTGTCCCTCATGTACCACGGCACCCATTACTGTGGAGCTTCTCTGATCCAGCAGAACTTTGCCCTGACTGGAGCCCATTGTTTTGTTGTGTAAGGATAAGAAAAAGAACTGAAGTACAGTAGAAACTCGTTTATCAAAAGGGTATGTGGAGAGGAGGTACTTTGGATAATCAAAAACTCGAATAACATGGAAGTAAAACAATCATAAAAATTGAGTAATTTTTTCACTTATTTGGAATAAAGCTATTGATATAAAATGAATATTTTTAAATCGTAATAGGTCTACCAATTAGTTTCCACAATTTTTTAATATTTAAAGTATTGTGATAGCCGTTTCGCTTCCTCAAAATCACAAACTGCGACATGTTCAAGTTTGATAAAAATATTGTTGTTTAGACTTCAATAACTAAATAACATGTTAGGCTTATAATAGTAGCTTTCCAACAAATGTTTGGGTATGAGGATCGATGGAATAATTATAATGTTACACCATCAGTTGTAATTTTTCAGAAATTGTTAAATCTATTAAATTAATAGCCTTTTATTGTGGCTAAAATAGTCAATAAAGTAGCCAAAAAGTAATAGAATATTTTAAACAGCTCTATCAGTATTATTCGAGTTTTTTCATGTTATCTAAGATTCTAAGCATACACCTCGAATCATATTGAGTCCTCGGATTAGTCTAGTACCTCAGATAACACAGAGTGTAACTTAATAGGGGTTCAGATAAACGAGTTTCTACTGTATTATACAATTGCACGGTTATACACAAGTATCAGAGAAATGGAAACATTTGCTAGTGACACCTTATGTTTTTAATTTTGTTACCTAAAATGTTTGTTTTCCATTAATTTGTAGTAAATAAAATTTTTTGAAAATTCCGATTCATGATATTTTATATTTTTATGAATTTTCTAAATTCGAAAAATAGTTTTGTAATATTGCGTTTCTTGAATTTTAATTTGGTTTGTCGAAAAGGTATTTTGGGTAGTCGGCCTCCCAGCAAAAACAAACTTCTTCGCAAAAATTCAATTTTTAAATATTTATACAGAATATAACTCTTATTTCAAAATTTTTGCAATTTTAAAAAATTGACAATTAAATAGCAGCCTACAAGTTTTATTTGTTATGATGTGATTAGTAACATGAATAGCCGATACTATGTAGGACCTATGTATTGAAACAGAACACACTCCATCCAAACATTGTCTAAGTCTTTTAATACAAATTGGCGATAATAGTCTGCAAGTTTTTTTTTAAAAAAGCACTTTTGCGCACTAATTAAATTAATAATTTTTATTTAACTAGTGCAAAAAGAAATTCGTTATCTACAAATTATTTTTTTAAAAATCAATGTTTCGGGGCCATTTTAATTTTATAATTAGTTATATCGTATTCGGAAACGATGAAAAATTGACAATTCAGACTCGTTTTCTCGTTAAAAACAGACCATTTTACACCCTTGTAGCACAATTAAAAATTTAAGAAATAATAATTGTTCAATAATTATTTTAATTTTCTTAAAAATATTCTGTTGTTGTTATTTTATCCCGTTATTATTGTGATTAATTTAATTTTATGTTCAATATTTAATATTCACCAAACCTCATTTTGCTAATTAAAATATCTTTTATAAATTACCAGTATTCAAACCCCATTTATAATATTTTTTCAAATGTTTTAAGTATTTGGTTCGATTTTGGTACCCAATCCAATTAATTCAACCACAAGAAATAAGTTTTTTGTCTGCAAATGACGTCAATTGGCATAGATTAATTAAACTTTATCGGAGGGTTAAAAAAATTAACATACTCGAATACTCGCTTTAATCTAACTAGAAATAGTTACTCAAATTCAACAAATACACGTGTATTGATAATGTTAATTAACTCAATCAGTATTTAAATTTGAAATCGTTATTGTTGCAAAAAATTAATCTCAAATTAATATGTAAAATAAACAAGAAATTAAGATTTTATTTATCAGTTTATACCATGAAAATATCCATAAGTCATTAATGTTTATGGATTATTTTATAATATAAGTTTCAATCATTCATTTTCTATTATTATACAAAAGTTAAAGTGGCTAAACAAAGAGTTAGGTCAAATTTAATATCATGAGGGTTTTCGTAGAAGAATCAATCATGATTTAATCTATAGATTATCCAATCTTGTGCGGAAATTTTAGAATTAAATGTATAAAAATGAAGCATGTTCTTAGTGACACGGTTCCTTTATACTAAACGCAGTCCCGAATTTTGCATCTCCAATTATATTTTTGCACTCCCATATCGAAACATACACTTTTCGATATCCATTTGAGTTTCGTAATGTTTCACTTTATGTACTCAGTGAAAATTTTGAATTTTTATTTCACTAGTGAAAAAAATTAAATAAACTATCCAACAAATTTGTCTAAAAGTCAAAAATTGGTCACCATTGCTGCCCTTTAACTATACAAAATATTGGTCTCGACTATGCCATAGGACCGTGATNTTTTCAAATTAATTACCGTTTCCTGTTTTAAAATTTTAATATTTACCATTTGAACAACCATCTGCATATAATTTAGTTATTTTTGTTTG
>JXOV01009426.1:421-12627 GCA_001014945.1 Clogmia albipunctata | reverse complement strand
CCATCATTTAGAGTCCTCCATCTGCTTGTTTAATCTCCCACATGCACTCGAAAACAGCGAACTAATCGCCACTGGTATATGTATACACTTTATTGCCATAAAGATTAGAAGACCAATGCAAATCAATTGTTCTTGTTCATTTTGAGTCCTTCTGAAATTGTGGTCACTGATGAATAACGTGTCCAGATGTTATTTTCTTCGTTTTTCTTCGAGAGAAATTAACAGTTCTTTATCAATTATTTTAGTGATTATTTTTGAGCGATATTTACTTAGATAAAATTAGGAATAGTTTTCCAAGATTGTTACAAATTAGAATGTAAAGAGTAAGTAAATGTAAATTGCATTATTTGTTTAGGTTTGTTTTCAATAACTCAGGATTCAGCCCTCTTATAAAAGAGTTAGTTTTGAACATGTGGTCACAAATCGCTTTANACTTAGATAAAATTAGGAATAGTTTTCCAAGATTGTTACAAATTAGAATGTAAAGAGTAAGTAAATGTAAATTGCATTATTTGTTTAGGTTTGTTTTCAATAACTCAGGATTCAGCCCTCTTATAAAAGAGTTAGTTTTGAACATGTGGTCACAAATCGCTTTAAGGAAAGAGAAATCTGTTAATTCCTGTTAGATCTGTAATGGCATTTGTAAATTCGAATTACTTTAGAATTCCTTCATTTGCTTTGTATAATCAGTTCGGTTTTCTATTTCAATTAGATAACATCTCAGTTCTTGTTCGTATTTTGTTAAGCAAAGACTTAGTAGTTCTAGTTCATATTTCAATCAGTTTAGATCTCTCAAGTTATTCTCCACATTTTGTAAAGTAAAGATCGTTCAGATTGGCAAGTTTGTAAATTCAATTTGTTTAAAGTTAATAATTAAAATAAAAGTGTAATTGTGTAAAAGTGGAATCAACTGTTTTAACTTCTTTAACTGTTGGTGATCCTTGTTCTTAAGAGAGATAGCTCTTTCGCTTGGTTTTGTTTTGTTGTATTGTATTTTAATACCTAAGCTATTCCCCGAAGAGTAAGTATTTCAACAAGTAAGTATTACAATCAACCAAAACTTTGTCACGTTACCAATACCCTGAAAGTCTGTACCTAGTGTGTCTATTCCCTTCCCTAAATTAATCGATCTAAGTTGATTTCCAAAGGTAAGAGTTAGGAAATACGACTACGATAAAAAGGCAGGATATAATACTTCTAGTAAAACTACACATGAAATAGAACTATTGAACTATCTCTCTGAGACTCAAAACCAATTATGAAACAGATCTCGTTCTGTTTCATAATTTGTTTTGAGTCTCAGAGATAGTTTGAATTTGATCTCTAAAAGTAAGTCAATAAAACTAGGCCCAATTTCTTTAAAATCGGGAATAATTTCCTAAAAATCGGTGATAGTACTACGCTTTGTCATTCGTCGTAGTAAATAGATGGTCACTACAAGTGGACTCATAATAAATAGATTCTACTGTATATTTAACCAAAAATATTTTTATTACAAAACCGTTAAGAAAACAACACAATAACTTATCTCATTCATTACTAATTTTATTCGAAATTTATTAGCCAATATCGTTTCTCAAAGACAAGTGCCAGATTCTTTTGGCTGATTTATAGCCCTTCTTTACAACTTCTAGTCCATGGAATTGTAATCAATCATTTTCTTCTACATCGTTATGCACCCCATTTTGAGTTGTATTATTTTATGGAAATTGGTGAAATTTATTGAATGGCTTTGTTTAAAGCCTTTCTTTCCTTCTTCAATATTTTATGAACCTATAAATAAATCCATACAGTATTCCTATAAAATTTGATACAATCGTAGTACTTTTAAAATGATTTCTGATCTCAACATCTCTTCAATAAATTAAATTATTAAAAAAAATAGAAAAATTTACATGGGAGCTTAACAAGTCGTTATTAAATGGTTTCCACATTCTCTCCTCATCAAATAGGATTTACGGGCAGAAAGTAGTCAACCTTTAGATTATTTCACGTTAGACAGATTTTCTATTTCCAATTTTAAGAAATGTGAGTGCATTATTATTTACCAGATTTTTTCTGTAAAATAGAATTATTTTCCTCAAAAATTCCATTGCTCACCATGTGGTTTTGACTTTTTGACAAATAGTACAAGTATAAAAAGAAAAGTATGGCGGCTATAGGCATTGAATTAAATCACTGAACCGTAAAATCATTCCAATGAAAAGTAGAAAATTTGGTCCTGATATATCTCGGTCATTTGATCCAATCAATTGTTTGTATTGGGAGATCTATTTGTTAGTTTGACAAGGGAATCAACCATTTTAATGACTCAATCGATTTTTTATGAAAAATTCTTTTCTTTTAAATGTTTACAGAAATGTATTAAAGATTTTCTGTGTAACATGCTTCAAATTGAGCTTATTTTTGTCCTCTATAGAGCGGATGTGTGCATTTCCGTTTTATTGTTCACTTTGGCGCCAATTTTATGGTTTTCCTGAATAATGAAGATAGTATTGAATGTACAAACATAATAGTGAAAAAAGAATAGCATATACAAGAAAATTATTTATTTATAAAGAAGCGATGATTTCAAAGCTCAACACTTTAACCAGACCTTTCTTAATATATTCATAAGTTTCCTAACTACAAATAAATTCTTGTATATATTCTATTTATCCATTCAATCTCTAGAATTTCATACAATGCTCTTGAAATTCGATTTAATTTGAATTTTAAACATGTTTTATTATAATTGGTAAAAACAAACAGTTTCTCAATTAAAAGTACATAATATTTTTATGTACGAATAATTTTATTATACTTAGATCAAAATGTATCTTCAATAGAATTTTTAATGTAAATACGAGTAACAATTACGACGATGATGTGTCGCTTAATGATCTTTTTTTAATTAATTCAAATTAGACAATTTAAAAAACTTAATTTCATTTAATTTGTATTCTTACACTTGAATAGTAATTTTTACAAAAACACATCTTAAATTTAAACTTATTCGACTTAAGCCATGACCAGAGTTCTAACATTTTTGGTATTAAATTTAAGTTTTCCATAACGTTTTATTTTAATTTCTTTTTTATTTTTACTCTAGAAATGAAAAACTTATTTTCAGTCTTTTTCTGTGTCCAGACTTTCACTATTGTTAATAATGTCTATAACTCTCTCTCTCTCTCTCGACATTTCCTAGTAAAATCTTATCAATGGTAGTGTAAACTTTGGCAAAGTAATTATGAGCTAATGAGGTTACCGAAACGATGGTATTTAAATCGTTTGTATTCTTATCACAAGAAAGAAATATAAAAATATTGTCTTTCTTAACTGAATAACTATAATTTTTGATAAATTAAAAATATAGACCCAAAGCTTTGTTGTTTTAACTTACAAACATAGATTATTGAACCAAGCATATTATTACATTTTGCTTTAAATGGAAATATTTTGAAAATCAAAAAATATATTACTAGAAAACGGAAAATATTTTCGGTTAATATAATTTTTCAATGAAAGTTAGATTAATGTAATAATTAAGTCAGGAACTGACAAAGTAAATATCCTAATAAAAACATTTTTGACAGTGATTCGTTACCAAATGAACAAAAAATTAAAGACTTGAGTGAATTATTGTCATCTGTTGCTTCAAAACAAAAGTAATATCTGTCTTGACCTGTCACGATTGCATACTCGTATCATATGAATTATGATTAGTGGAGAAGTTTGCCCTTTCATTGACTATAATACATACAAGACATACAAGTCCTATTTAATAGAGCAAATTCGAGTAGAAAATTTAAACTAAGAAGTTAATCAGATTTTAAGGAAAAGGAAGAAAAAATTAGTATGGTTCTAAACGGAAACCCCCTCATTTCTCACCAATTAAACATGACAAAGAGATAACTTTAAGAAAGAAAAGATAAAGTAATCGAGCATTCCTAACCTTGCCTTTCCAAATAATCCAATTTGATGTGATGTAATTAATCATGGGGAATGTCTTCTTCTAAATTTCAATAATTAGATTTGTAAGTATGAGTAATCCCTATTAAGACAAACCAAGGAAACTGTTTCGTTTCAGGTTGATTATACTCATATAAAAAAAGTTTCATTTAACAACCATAATGTTATTTCTTTACAAGTTTGCATTAACATTATTTTTCAATAGTAGTGATAACCGTATGTAAACCTGAATTGAATAAAACCAGAAACTTATTGAAGTTTAAAAAATCCTTATAACATTTATTCTTGGTTAATTATGGATTATAATCTATTTCCTTTGTAAATTATTTTAATAGGATATTACCAATTATTTCCTTCGAATAAAGAAAAAGAGAAAATTTTTGGCAATACTCATTTAGGCACTTAATAAAGCCTCTCTTTTCTAAATATAATTTTAAAAGGAAAATGGTTGTCGCCTACTTGAAATGGGTGTTTTTTAGAGGTATAAAACATTAATTTGTAATAGAACAATATGGATTTTCTAACGTTTGTGGCGATATATCGGCATTAGCACGGCGAATGTTGTCTTCCAAATTTTTAAGCGTTTGTGGTTTATCAGCATAGAGCAACTACTTTACATAGCCCCACAGAAAGTAGTCTAGCGGTGTTAAATCACAAGATCTTGGAGGCCACTTTAAATCGATTGTGGCACGTGCTGTGTGACATGTTGCGCCATCTTGTTGGATCCACAGCTCCTGGACATCATGGTTGTTCAATTCAGGAATGAAAAAATTAATAACCATGACTCTATACAGATTACCATTGACGGTAACTTTCTGATCATACACTTGAGAATTAGGTTCACTTCAAATGCGGCAGTTTTGTTTGTTGACGAACCATTATTTTCTAAAGAAAATTGCACTATTTGCAAGCATTGTTTAAGCGTGAGTCTATTCATGATGAATTGCCAAACCAAACTGAGAATAACTCACTTGACCTCTGTTAAATCGTTGGCTATCTTGAACAGTAATGCCAACTTAAAGTTCTATACCTCTAAAAAAACACCGTATATTATAAACATTCAGCATTATAATATTTCCAGAAAAAAACTCTTTATTCGAAACTTTTTTTTAACAATAATGGTTATTAAGTTTTCAAAATAAAACTATCAATGACTATCAACATTTTTATTTCGAAATAATTATTGCACAAGTCACTAAAATGTATAGAACAAGTTATCCGAAACTATGATTAAATTCTCAACTTATCCTTACGGGATATTTCCTGTAGGTTATACAAACTTTAAATTATCCTTCCAGAAGAATGTCAATGAAATGTCAGAAATGTAGTTCTCTTAACCCTGCCTCACACCGAGCCATAGGCAGATGAAGAGAAGATAATATGACTTGTTAATAACATGCAAAACAAAAAAGAAAAATCATTCTATTTTAACATGAACAAACCAAAAACTAATCTCGCAATTTTATTAAGCTTTTAATACCCAGAACAGGAATGTTTTATCCTCTTAAATGGTTCACCCTTGTCAATGTGTAAATCAACAGAAGTAGAAAGGTGGTAAAAATGTTTAGAGCACACATTCTTTCCAGAAGTATTCACATATCTACGGTGTTGAACGTGGGAAAGTATTATGGGTTGGTAGCTACCAGTTGAAAATCCTGCATCATGGCCTTTAATTGTAAATCATTTGATTATTAAATTAAAAATCATACTATTAATCATATTTTTGATTTGAAATATTTTGTATTAAACATAAATTCAGAAAGGCAGTTAAGTTACTGGTATTATTGTCTAATTTAAATCTTCTAAACTTTGTCTAATCTCTGATTTAAAGAAGTGATTTGGTCATTTAAAACTATATTGATTATTTTGGGTTGAGATTTGGTTATGCTTATTTTTTATATTTTTAATTTAATAAATAATTTTAAAGCTGTCTTACAAAACTATCTAATTCTATTCCTTATAAAAGCACCGATAATAGTGATGAAGGAAATGGTTTTAGTGATGCTTCATTTGTGATAAGTTGGAAAGTACAAAGCCGCAATTTTAGACAATTTTTTTCTTTCATGTAGAGTAAAAAGTCTTTACCGTATAATACGATAATTCAATTTGTGAAACGCCCACTAATTCAAGTACACACAATAAATATTTGGATAAGAAATTTGGATAAATTGTTTGTTTGATTTTTATCTTCGTATTAAGGGATGTTTAAGGGGCCGGAATAAATGATGCTATTCTAATAAATTCAAAGTGCTGTACAAAATTAGGGAGACAATATTGTGAGATCTAAATTATGTGGTATTAACATAAATTGAAAAGAATATGGCAAAAATAGATTTTATATGCCTAAAGCTTTTATCCATGTTTATAGAAAAATTAACACATGAACATTTGTTTAAGCTATAGGTAAAATCATATTTAAAAGCAAACATTTAACAAATATGGGATTGTCCCATGTGAATCTTTACACCTGGAACCCAAGTTTTTCAAACACTATAATTTTTTTTATTTTTTTTATTTTTTTTCAATATTTTTAATTGAAGCAAACTACTTTTTGAATTATATAAATTTATGGTCAGTAAGTTATAATATTGAATATCTTTACTATTCTGTGCTCCAGAAGCTTAAGAACGCTATAAGGTATAAAATAGCACCCCAACGACACACAGAAACCTTAAAATAAGTTTTATAAATACAACGTAATCAATGGGTGGAGCATATGCTTGAAATTTACTTTGAAACAGCCCTTAAATATGAAAATTTAAGGTTTCTGTCTTATTGTCGATGAGTTTATAAGAGGATTCAATATGGTTCTGTGATAAGATGTCAGTAGTAACACTCTGGATCAAAGGAAGTAGAAACAATTGTACTGTAACTTGTGTGCTTACTTTATGGTAAGAAATGTCTTTTTGGAGTGATTCTGGGTTTCAAATTTACCTTAGAGATAATTTAAGGATTAACCACTTTTTATATTTTTTGGTTAACGATCGAAATTGTTTTTTTAGTTAAATTTACGGTTCAATTGATATCCCTTTGAGGAAGACAATTATAAAAATATAACTAGAAATTACAGTAACGAGAACTCTTAAAATAAGCGATAACGTAGAAATAAGAATCATAAGTGAAGGGTTAAGTATTCATCTCAAGTATTGATTGAATTCTATATAAAAATCTCGAGGGAAAGAAATACTATTAAATACAGATTATCCGTTAAAAAAACACCTTTTATAACAGAATAAAGTATTCAATTTTTATTGATTATTTTGATCCTGATAACAAGACCGATGGTTAAAGATTTACTTTTAAACTTCAAGCTCATTTTCAATTAAGAAGTCAGTAAGGTTAATGATATTCTGAAATTTTAAGATAATTCTCAGTTCATTTAAGTGGTCATTATTTTGAACTATGATGATTATGATTGATTTAGTCATAATTTCCATAATTCCATTATTAATTTTCGCATTTAAATTATAATTGGTAATTAGTATAACTGAAAATGATAAATTAGCTTTAAATAAAGGAACTCATTGAAACTGTCATTATATCCCGAGATATTGTGTAAAACTTATTGAATAGATTTCCTTTTCAGTAGTTAATAAAGTTATCAGATAGCAAATAAACACATTATTGGCGAGAACTTTAAAGGAATTATAAAGTTTGGTCGTTACATGAACTTCATTCATTTGAAAAGTTAAAAAGAGAAATTCATTCACTTCACAGTTCCATGACGTAAGAAGATCAATATATTGTGGAAATTTCCAAAAATTTAACCTAAGAATCCAATCGTTTTTTGACACTTTTCAAGCAACTAGTTGAAGAACTATTTGAAGTCTATTATATAACGAGCTTATGAATGATGTTTAAAATCGATTTTTACTAATAAGTATTACAAAAAGGTTTTAAAAGGATCCGAAATCTTCTTTATATACATGATCCATATTGATAATTCACTGATCGCTTACAGAGAGATCGTTGTAAAAAAGGCCTAAATTATTAATTATAAGTGGTGGTATATTCGTAATTTGTTATAAGATATGATTCCAAAGAAAAATTCAAAAGATGTAAACAGTAAAATCACAAATTTTTGGTGACAACAACGACCAAAAATAGATTTAATTTGGAATATTTTTAATGTACATTTTTTTATATACAGTCTCAATTAAAACTATATCCGCAACCGTTTATCCTTGATATTGCTTGAACCAAAAGAAATTGTATCTTCAAATTTTCACACACATCTTTTAACAAATTACACCTTTGCGTGTTTTTGCAAATTCATACTTGAATCCATTCTGAGAGAAAAAAACGAAAAACTCCATGTTCCGAATGGTCATTTTTATAGTCGCACACCTCTATGGGCCATTATTTAAACCATCTAATGAAAATTTTCGATAATTTTGTAAATGCGGTTTTAACACTCACTCGTCCGAAATATGTGATTTATCTTTTTTTCGCAAGATTGATTAAATTATTTCGAAATCTGGTGTGACACAAAGTTGTAAACTATTAAGATATTATGTATGTAAATTTAAAGATTAAGCTTCTTTTGGTTCCAGAGATATCAAGGGTTACCGGGTGCGACTATAACCTTAATTGAGACTGTATATAAGTCCTTTACAATCTTTTTGTTCTGAATAATTCATGATTCTTAAAAATCTTGTTTTAAAAAATAATAAATTAATTGGAAAAAAAATATATTAGTCATTCAAAATCTTTTTGCTGTTTCATTATTTCGTTAGGAATACTCGTATTATTACAAACTTTTGGGTTTGGACCAAACTTTTATTCGATATTTCAAACTTATGCCATTTATTGTTGAATGGACCTGATTAATGATTTATAAAACAAAAAAGTCTCCTAACACTTCGTAGAAATGGATTTTCTTATAAATACGAGTATATCCTTCATAATATTTATTAAAAAATCTTGATTTCAGAATTAAAATTCCGTTAGGAAGATTTTATTGATTTATTACACTTTTGATATTACGCTAAACTTAGATGGAACCCACAGGGTTCGAGAAGAAGAGGCCGACCGGCTCTGACCTGGGTTCGATCAGTACAGCTGGAAAGTTAACACCTGGGGACGTGGAATCAAATTAGGTCTATTGCCCAGAATAAATCACGATGGAAGGAACTAACTGCTGCCCTATGCTCCGAAAGGAGCGGCATCTAGCCAAGGAAGACTGAAGAAGAAGACAAGATTTAAATTTTTGAATTGCTCAGTAAGGCTCAACAATATCTAACCAATTATATGTTTAAGTTCATAATAAATAGGATAATCGACATTACACATTTGGCATTTATGGACTTAAGCAGAGAAGCGTGTCGTTGCCATTTTCATGGTCATGACATTTTCCCAGTATTTTGCCGTCTGACTGACACGAATAATCTGATAAAATTTGATTTGGTTTTATTTTGGCCTGTATCTATTTTCATCCATCATATTCCACAAGTTATTTTTTTATCATCACAAAATAATAAATATATATTTTGAACATAACAATCGATTAAAATATTCACAACAAAAAATGTATAGATAATAGAAAAAGTGAATATAGAAAAAATAATTTTTCATAGTTAATTTTTTATTTTACCATTAAAGTATTTCGAATTGTCAGCAGATTTTTGGCTGTTACACAAATATTTTATTAATATTTACAAATATATTTGATTTGATAACAATACCTTGATATTTTGGTACAAAAAACGTCATTAGATTATTAGGCTATAAGACATTAACGTGAAACCTGGGCAAGTACGCGAACTAATCTGTTAATCTTTTAAAGCTTGAAATTATCTTAATAAAACTGGAGAACGGACAACCTGTTGAATGACTACCCCTTGTCGAATCCTTAATTTATCAATCGATAAAAAGGTGTTAAAGGACACAAATGCTATTTTATTCTGTTTCAATAATAATAGACTAAAGGGCAGTTTATTGTTAATTGCATCTAATTACTTTCTTGTAATAATATTTGTAATAACTGTTTCGGCTTCCGAGGAATAAGGAAACACGACTAATCTCTATTTAACATCAATTGTCGAGCCTCAACAATCTTAATCAAATAAATAATTTTAAAAAAGCATTCAATCATTGCATATAAAAATAAAATACAATTAAATAAAATAATTACGTAAAAGTTCTGGATTTCGCAAGAATAAACCAAATAAACCAAAAAATAAGTCAAGAAATTCATGTAATGCCAATTTATTCTGTTTTATATGACATATTCCATTATAGAAAGACATTTATTTAGTTGCAGATGAACTTCTAGTCAATGAAGGACAGAACAACTAATGAAGAAGCTGCGCTAAAGTAAGTCAGACTATTTTGTGTATTGTAACACAATCAACAAATTTCACACAGAGATATGTGAGGTATGTGAGATATGTGCAGGTTTTTAAAAACCCAAAAATATTTTTCAAATATGTAACTAATTTTAATGAATTATTATAATTACTTTGAATCCTCAAAAATTAAGCTAAAAACAATTTTTAAAGCAAAATAAAATATCTTGCAACAGGTTGCAAATCGAGATAGATCAGACAAAGAATATAGGAAATACACGTAAACCGTTAAAATTATCCAGTACAACTTTTATTAAACATTTATTTCTACCATTTATTTTAACGATAATGCTGATTATGGTAAAACTGATACGATAAAAGGCTGATGTAAACTCATTACTACTAGGTTATTATTAAAATATAATTTGACCAGTATGTTTGCACATTATTTTTATTATTATAATCCATTTTAGAATTAAGATAAATTTTGTGCGCGAATAATAATATTTGGGGTAAAAACAATTATTATACTCTGTAAAAAAATATTAATTTCTGAATTTACAAACCCATGTAACTACATTTTCTTTGTCATTTTTCATCAAACTTTTTTTCAAAAATATCAAAACTGTAAATGGAAATACGAGGATGGATTATTTTTGGTTTTATTTCTGTTCTTCAGTACTGAGCGCATGCACCCTTCACCTCCACCTCTTTCATTCATCAGCAGCTCCTATGTTCTGGAATTGGGTCATCAGATTTCTCTCGTGTGTTCTGCAGTGTTTTTGTGCGTTCCACATACTCTAAATATTCATGTCGATCTAATCTCCAGCTGGTTATTTCTCTCTCTTTTCGTTGAGACTTCGGAAACGAGCTAAAAGGCTGATATTTCTTCCTTTCTGGAGATACCTAGGAGTCCGGTCGGTTTGGATTTTGTTGTATTGATGATACAACTTATTTAGGTACCTTGAATATTAAAAATATAACAAATTCTTCATAAAACAACATTTTATCTATGAAATGAAATATAAAAAGGATCCAATGAACTGGAATGGAAACAGATAAGATAACTGATTATGGCGAACCTGATTTATTATTTTCAATTTTGTGGTGTTATTACAATATATATTTGATATCTATATAAAAAAAACAGTAATAAATTGTAAATACTTTCAAATCAGCATTATTTTTATGCAATCAATGGATTTATTTAAAAAAAATATCTTAACCTCTTTAATTAAAGTCATATTGTTATATGCGAACAATTATATTCTACGATGATTTTAAAAATCGAACTCTCAACGGAACGCAGCTGTTTATTTAGGCAAAATCATAAATTATATTCGGGTCATCCGTTATCTTTCAGGAATTCGTGTTGTTGCTGTTGTAATTCCTTATGCCTTGTTCACACCAACATTACTACTTCTGGACGATCCGCCCCCATTTTTAAAATCCAATTTCCCAATTAATTGTTATGATTAGATAAGAAATTGTATGTCTATGGAATCTTCGTTTTATTGGCCATTTTTCGCATTTTACAAACTTAAAATAGACCAATTAGGGTTACTGAGAACGAAGGAGAAGTTTGCTTATTGCATTTGTCGGCTTCTTATTGGATCCCTTATTTTTCTTATCATCAAAAGTCTGAAAAAATAACTGTACTTCCTGATACAGCGCCAAATTTCAAACCGTCATTGGGCCGTTGAAAAATGGTCTATTTTAAGTTTGTAAAGTGCGAAAAATACCCAATAAAACGAATTTCATTATCTAATCATAAGAGTTAATTGGTAAATTGAATTTTAAAAATGAGGGCGTATCGTCCACATGCAGTAAATTTGGTGTGAGCAATGCATAAGTTTTTAATTTTCGTTTATATAGCGTAGACACACACATTGCAATGTGATGCAAATTGCCATTTTTCGGGGAGAAATTAATACCTCATTGGAATAATTTTAAAACTTAATACTGATA
>JXOV01009422.1:2593-21261 GCA_001014945.1 Clogmia albipunctata | reverse complement strand
AAGCCTATACTGAATACTGAATACTGAATACATTACTTGACAAACTTAACCACGAATAATAAATATGTGGGTCACCAACAACATACATGCGAGAACATTGGCATTAGGTTTGCATAAATATAGAATGAATGGCATAAATTACTCCTCCTTTCGTGCTTTATCAAAAGTTGTGTAAAAACAAATCCAAAAGTGCCACAAATTTAATAAACACAGTAAAAAACAATTTATAAGGTCCACATTTTTTCAAGCCAGAAACATTGAATGGTGTCAAACTTGTCCCCATTTCCCCCTGGTTCCATGCGACAAATTTTCTTTCAACATTTCACTCTTCAAGCATTTCTGTATAAATACTTATCATCTAAATTTTATATATTCCTTGCCGCTTAATTTTATTCAGGATTAAAAAAGAAATTTGAATTTAAATACCTAAGAGAATAAGAACACTCTTATTCAACATTTCTTAATTTAATATTTGGGTCTTATTTGAAATTTTCATCAAATAATTTAAAAAGAAATTCACAAGCTTTGATTATTCTTGTTTAAGATCAATTTATTTTGTTTTAAAAATTACAAATTTTGAATTAGGACATGGAAATGATTCATTATTATCGAAATATAAGTCAATAAAACAGGATTGATTACAAAAGGAGAATAATTTCCAATTCCATATAAATAATTTAAATTAAGTGATGCACCACAACTCTCACATTCCATGGAACTCTTGGATATACAATTAGGTAATATATTATTTTAAGCTAAATATCTGCTTTGAACATATAATCATAAAAATGCAATAAAGCTGCAAATTTCCAAGTAACAAGAACCAGATCTGCAGTCTTCGTATTACATATTAAATTTTTTTCATGCATAAATTATGACGCCTTTGTTGGGAAAAAATATAATAAAAAAACGAATGCTAAAAAGCAAAGTTGATGAGCAAAGCTTGAAGTTAGCTTCTGGTGAATGAATAAATCTACGTATGTAGTATTTGATTAAGAGCTCTTTATCTGTAAATCTGTTATCGACCGTCAGGGAATTACAAATGCAANTTTGTTGGGAAAAAATATAATAAAAAAACGAATGCTAAAAAGCAAAGTTGATGAGCAAAGCTTGAAGTTAGCTTCTGGTGAATGAATAAATCTACGTATGTAGTATTTGATTAAGAGCTCTTTATCTGTAAATCTGTTATCGACCGTCAGGGAATTACAAATGCAATGCAGGTATCAATGATTAATTGAACGGATCAATCTCACCACTCAGGAGACCTTGTGCAAACGGTGTCCTACTGAGGATTTCTTTTTCTGAAATAGATCGAGACAGGATGAAGCTATGCTTAAAAACAAGTACATGTTTTATGTATTTCAGGTAAAACCTTATTTAATCAAACTTATTTCGAGTTTTACTTGCTCATATAAAGCAATTCAAGCGTGAATTCGCTTCGGTGCCGTAAAATACACACTTTTTTAAATCAAAGCGTATATTTCACACTGGCAGATCACAGCTGCGTCCACTGCCACTCTCGCTGCTCGCAACACCAATACAAAGTGATAACAAAATATTCCGTCGTAACCAGACATGATTGCCTTAACAATGTGTTCTCTTTATATAATTAAATACAGTTTTAATTTCAGACTAAAGGGTTCACAAGTCTTAGGATTTAATAATGTATGTTATAATGACTTATACGTTATATTGATCTAAGTCAGCAATTATATTTTTTTTTTCAAATCAATGGTAAAAATTTTTAATTGTGTTATAGTTCGTATAATTTATAAAAAGTAAGTATTTTCGAATTTTATTGAGTTCTCATAACGGAATAAGTTTTTGCAATCCCATATAGACACTGTAATATTTTAATGTTTTTTCGTCAGTAAATTAAGGAAACACATTGTATTGTATTATACAATTGAACCAAACAACCCATGACTGAGTTATAGCACTCACTCAAATGTATAAATACATATGAATGATCACAATAATAACACACAATAATAATATTGTTTAGTTTAATTTCAATAATGGAGAATATTGGTAAATTTTTTTAATACAAATTACTAAACAAGAAGTTGAAGATAAATTATTTAATTTTATTGAATAAGATATGTTTTTTTTATTTTGTTTAGTGTGGAATCTGCAGAATTTTTTAAAGTTTTTTAAACAAGAAACTGAACGAAGTCAGTATTTGAATATAAAAAACTACAGAAATTCTAATTTCTAGAACAATATTTTAATTCTTCATCAAAGCTTAGCGTTGGTCAGTGCCACTCTCTCCTTATTGTTTAAACTGAATATATTAAAATTCCACCAACCAATTGATCTTTTTGTATTCGTAACGATTCAATATAACCCATACTGGAATAATTTAAGAGATTAGAATGGACCAAGTTTGCAAATTGGTCTTATCTTAATTGAACAATTATATGCAGTCGAGAAAGTTTACAATGTAAACCGACAGCAATTATCGGTTGGAAGCACTCCCTGCATATAATTGCTCTTTAAATGTTCCTCTCACGTTTCTCACTCCTGTCTGAAATGTATTTGCAGAGCATTTTATAGTAAACCTTTAATTAGAAAGTTTGCCATGATTGGATTTTGTTCTCACCACAACAATAACTTAAAAAATAAAATCAATAATTAATTAATGAAATTCTAGAGCTTATGTAAATGAAAATTTTACAAAGAAAGAGCTCATAAAGTATGAAGTTCGCTCCATACCTAGAAGGAAATAAATATTTCAACATTATTTTAATTTAATTAACGTACTTTAAAATTTTTTTAGATGTAACAAATTGTTTGGAAAGATTAAAAGATCAATTTTTCACCATTATTAAAATGTCAAAGCTAGATTCCAAAATGAGCCAACTTCATTAATATTTAATACTAACAATTTTATTTTAGTAGTTTGATTATTGTTAAAAAATAAGAAAAAAAAACAATTGATTGTTTTATTAATTGAAGTACTTCGTCTTTAAATACAAATATATTATACCAGAGACATTATTTCATAAAATGACCAAAAATATATTAATTACTCACTTTGATTTGCTAATGATGTATATTACTTATTTTTATTGATACATCATTATGGTGGAATTAAATGAGTAAAAGTGGTTAAAAATTCTCTTTTTATTTTTGAATAATGCCCTCCCCAATTTTCGGGGTAACCGACTTCTGGTTGAACCTTGTTGTTAACTGTTTGCGGTTCTTCCACAATGACTTTTATTTCCAGGTCAAAATTGCTATTGTGATTATACAACATAAACCACATTAACAACTTTTAAAAAGGATTTATTTATTTAAATTTTTGGTTATTACCTCTTTGCGTAAATTTGTTCATTTATGAATATTTGAAAATAAGCTTATGATATATAATATTTACAAAATAATTTATAATTTTAACTTGTTCTAACTATGATCATTTCTGGATTTTTTAAGATTCTTCTCAATAAATGAGAGCGGTACTATCGCCAAACATCAAAATTGAGGGAAAAGTGGAGAATTGCGTAGGCCATTTTTCAATTGGGTTCGTCCAAATCATAAAATTAAAGTAAGGGTGTGCAATTTTTGACAAAAAGTTACCTTAGGAGTGTGAATACTATATCTTTTAACAACATAATAACTGTAGGTAGGAAACATAGCTAACTATCCTTCACCACAGTTCTAAGTGTTTCTCTATTACTCAGTATTTCCGAATAGACATTTTTAAAACATAAACCTTTAGATTCTATATGAGTTCGGTGTTTAGTACCTGCGCAGACCATCTATTTTATTGATTTCGTGGTTAAATTAGATTTTCTTACCTCTTTTACTAGTGTATAAGGGATCATAATCTTGTTGTATATTATGTATACGGCCCGAAATCATCTCTACTAATATGACTCATTACTGGCAGTCCAAGAAAAGTATCGTCGATTGGATTATCTAGGTTCCGTTGTCTTCCAGCGGACTACTGACCAGTGGTCACGTTCGAGTAAAAAGGGCTTGGAAAATAAATATCTATATTATCTCGTATTATTTAACAAGACAATAATTAAAAATAACGTAAGGAAATGAAGTGTCATTGCAATCCATCTCATTAAAATGAATTGCGCTCCGACCTTCCTTGCATTAATTACTTGATAGATAGAACAGATGCTATGATGACGATTTGTCAAACAAAAATTTATTTTAATCAAAAGTAAGTTTCTCATCTCATCAGAACAGCAAAAATTCATAATTGAGAAACCATTTAATTCGTAGAAGCGAAGTACTCTGTCTTTAATTTTGGAATAAATAGAATTTACTTTAATAAGTTGAGATGCTTCGAGCAAACACACACTTTGAAGACTTGTTGCAAAGTTCATTTCACTTTTCTTTTTAGGATATATACGATTATACTAATATAAGTGTTCATAAGATTATAAATAGTTGTTCGCTAGTAAGAGAAATGAGTCTCTTAATGGGTAGAGAAATGGCAAAATTAAATATTAATTTCATAGACAGACATCTGCTGAAACGTTATATTCATAATTCAATTATCCTGCTGTGCCACTCTTTGTCGCGTTCTTTTTTGCAAATTGACAACCGTAGAAGCTTCCACATTTTGCTGTGCTCTGGGGTTACCTATCAACGCCTCCCGGTGAGCGGATTATGGAATACTCTTGTTCGCGGAATGTTATTGGTCATTTATTTCCCACAGAAAAATTGAAAAAGCAAATCCATTAACTTCCTCGAAGTGGCCTGCACCATCAAAAATTGCTCAATAATTCGCTCCATAGATCGTTAATAAACCAAACTCATTGAACTCAACTCGTTCAACGTAATTTATTTTATCCACAAATTGTCAACAGGTATAACAGCGTTTTTTGGCTTTGGGGTTAAGTCAGATATCGTCAAAAACTCTCTACTAGATTAATTGTGGCGCGAAGGGACAAGTGGAGCTTACACCCATAAAAACTGATGTCTTACTGGGTTTGGGTATGAAGTGGGACCGCCCTGACGTTATTACTTTACCCATTGTTCATCAAATTTTATTCCAAGATTTGAAAAACAGTCATTGAACCATCTCTATAATCATATAATCTATTATCATCATTACGACTCGCGTGAGGTTATCAATTCTACTCTAATTCTGTTGGTCGGACAAAGATTCAGACTCAACCACCCTTATTGAAGCTTTTCTCTCTGCATTAAATGTCTGACATAAGAACAGCATATGTCCATGAGTGTCTTCCACATCACAGAAGCTGTATCAATTTCTATCACTTAATTTTATGCGATTGAAGCAGCTACCAAAGATACCACGCTCGCTCAAAAACTGGGTTAAGAAGCAATTAATCAGTTTGCCTAAAAATACAAAAAAATATTAACTTTTCTGTCCTAATTATTCTGCAATTTGCAGGTATAAATTCAAATAATTAAAAATTAAAATTTTTAACCCAACTGTTTATTTACTTAGATGGACGGAAATGTGAGAATTTTGTTATTGTTTTCGGTTGATATTACAAACTTGATGCTAAGAATTTGGAAATTCGTCACTTATCTGTAAAATTTCGAGATTTTTTGTTCGTTCTTCTATAACCTAGAAGTACGAAAAAGTTATATTATGAATTACAATAAGTGTTATTTTTCAGGATCGTTTACCACAAATACTTATTCGAGATACTGAAAATAACTTACTGATATTTTGATATTAATGAATCTCTTTTCACAAGTGCCAATTCCATGATCAATCAAACACCAAATAAATTATGACCAAATTACTGGGCCCGAATGACTGTTTGTCCGCGAGAAGATTAATTATTGAGAGTGTGTCCATGGCACATGTCGTATGAGCTTGATTAATCATTACCCGAATACTGCCCTTTCCGGTGAATGGGTTTAAAAACCTGCAATCAATTTCATTAACTAAATAAAATGACGATTTATGCTATTTGGAGAGAGAAGCCATTTTCATTATTATCCACCTGAGCCAGACGACGGCATTTCATTTCGAAACGTGACGTTCCGGTTTTGTATGAGGAAGAGCATACTATAGTGAATAAAGGGAAGAACATCTTAATAAAACTTTTACGGTTCTTCTGTGTAAGTCTCTTAAAATTATATTGTATGGGCGCGTCAAAAGCAATTTATATGTTTAATGCCAACTAATGTGTGGAGCTGCAATAAAAAATCAATAGACTTTAAGAGGTGTCCCGAGCTCAGCCCCAGTAATCAAGACCAGACCCTTTACAATAAAGAAATTCTAGCAAATCCATTATAATTCGATAATGAGAATTTCCTCAACAAATTTTTTTTTAAAATCCCGAAAAACAAAACAAAATGAAGCTATGCAAATCGAATTTATCAGAGAAAATCCAATTTCAAAGTGCTTCTTTTTGGTCATTATAATTAAATCACGTTCAAATTAGCCAGAACTCCGATTCATTGTAACATTGTAACATGTCCCATTTCCGCAATATCCTTGGAAGTAATTATGTGCGAGCTGCAAGAGGATTGTGGATGATTAAAAGCAGTAAATGGAAACGTCTTCTGGTGGTTTTTACAGTCAAACGTAGAATGAATATTTATGTTTGTTTAAGACGAAAACACGTAAACTGAAACGTCCATACATTTAATAAAGTTAGCTTGGTAACTTAAAACCAACCATCAGTGGCTTTAAGTTATTAAATTTTTCATTTCAACTTCTAACTAAGTTATTACAAATCTAATAAATTACTAGTAGTATTGTGGTTTGAATTAAATATAAGCAAGTTTGTGAAATTTGTTAATATGGAAATTGTGTTTTATTTTTTTGAAGGATTTCTTTAAACCTTTCAAAGGCCCAAGGGGCGTCAATAAGCTTTAATATAATTATTAAAGATTTCATATTCAAAAAATCAATAGTGTTTTTATTACTACAGTATTTGAAATAATGTATTTCCTTGACAGATTTTTATAAAAATATAAAGAGTTCAGTTTCATGTTCTAGTGATTACTGTTTTAAACTGTGATTTGAGAAATGGAGAGGAAATTGTATAATTTATTTTAAACAATTAAATCTGGGAAAACTCTAATTAACACAAGAATAGGAATTCGTTTTCTGACATATATGACCTATTTTTTTATTGGTTTTAAAATAAATTACAATCTACCCTAATAGGACAAAAGAAAATGTACAATAAATTGATAATTTTCAACTTTCATTCAGACAAAATGATTAATCAGATTAAAATATGTATTGTTAATTTACTATGAATGTTTGAAGTAACTTTGTACTAATTTTACTACAAAATATCTTATGGGGTCTTAGAAGCTCTATGTAGTTACCTCAACTAAATTCAAGAAATGGAAACCTCCATAAAGATGCCATCAAATGGTTGATTAAATTTTTATGTACTAACATTTATAAAAATTAACTAATACGGATACTTAAAACTTAAAATGTTCAAAATTGTTTCGTCTAAGCCAGTAATTATAATCCTTTATTAATCCCAATTATATCCAATTTCATTTTTATTCATCATAAGGTAATTCTAATAATAATTTAATTTTCTAATACAGACGAGAATAATGATCAAATATCATAATTGAAGCAGTAAGTCTGAAATATTAATTTCTCTTAATTACTTTCTAAATAAATTCAAGCTTTTTGATTGGATTTCTAAGGAATAAATTTAATTCAGTTTTAGGAAACCAATTTACTTAAAGTGTCTCTCCAAATCCGTCTTAAGTTTGATACAAATAAATGTGTTTTACATTGCTTGTGACAAACATAACCATGAATAATAAATATGTAGGCCACAAAACTACATACGAGCACATTGTGTTTGCATAAATTTGGAATGAATGGCTTAAATTACCTTTTCTCTTTCTTAACTTCGTGCTCTATCAAAAGTAGTATAAAAACTAATCCAAAAGTGCCGTTTATGTAATAAACACTGGAAATTACGAATCATAAAGTTCATATATTTTGCACGCCAAAATGGTTGGGTGATGTCAGATTTTTTCCCATTTCCTCCTCCTGGTTTCGCGCGACAGATTCTTTTTTAAAGTTAACATTTCACTTTTCAAGCATTTCTGTATACATACTCATCATCTGCAATTTATATATACATATTTTGCCGTGAATTTAATTTTATTCGGGATTAAACAAAATTGAATTTAAATACTTGAGGGAATTCGAACAATCCAAGAATTTCTAAAATTAAATTTTTGGTCTTATTTCAAAATGATTATTAAATAATTAAAAGCAAATTTGAAAAGCTTTGGTTATTTTTATTTAAGATAAATTTATTATTAAACGATAAACAGTAGGGTCCAAACCAAACGAAATAAATATTAGATTGTCCCGCATGAAGCTGCACACCTTGAGTGGGTCAATTTTAAACGTTCACCAAAACAACCAAGACATTGATGGTATTTAAGTTTTCCTTTTAAATTTCTATAGTTATTTTTATTGTTTATTACAATAAATTAAATAAGAGGATTTATCTTGTTTGGTAGTATTTTTATCTGATCTATAGCGGATGTGGTTACGCATCCGGCTGCTTCCTCGGAGGTCATGGGTTTAATTCCTGGACCGGTAAGATTGACTAGGTCCTTTTTCAACTGGTCTAGATGATATTAGTTGACTAATTATATCGGGCGACACCTGCTGATCAAATGTACATTACAAAGATATGAATGAAACACGTTACTTACAAGCTATGAGAGATTAACAAATAGGTCAATTGAAAAGACCCCGGCCTACCTTAGTAAAACACATTTTTTTGAAAAATTTGATTTGAATTGTTTAGGATAACCTTTTAAACCCTTATTTATAAAATTTTTGCCAGATTGGACTTTTGGTTTTGTTTTAAAGCAAGCGTTTGAAAAACAGGCTTATATCGTCTCACATTTTAGTTCAGCGTCAGATTTAATAAAGAGTAAATGCTACAAATACTAGTAAGGGATAAGCAATGTCAAGAGAATATAGAAGATCATCATCGTAGTCTAAAATGACCAGAGTGAAATTTGAAATTATCTTCCAAAAGCGTCTTTCTCAAAGAAGAATTCAAAGCGCAGCTCACATCAATGGAAAAGTAAAGAATACATTCAAAAATCCTCTCTTCACAGCGCAGATCAATTTGAATTTGATCTTGCTCCTCCGAAATTTGTGCACAAAATTATTAACCTAAAATATTAAAAAAATACTCGTTTTTTTTTTAAATTGAATGCAATGAAGTTGTTGATGTTCATACATAAATGATTTATTATACAAAATATAATTTTATCACATGTATTCAATTTTCCTCGCGATCCGTCCCGCTTTGTCATCATCTCCGCTCGGTGGTGAGAACGTAAGATTTACATAAACTCCTCCGGCGCAAGAGAGAGTGCAAAAAGAGGCGAAAAATTTGCGCTTCGGTGACTGGGATGACTTTGCTCCGAAAACTTACTCTGAATGCGACCATTTTACTTAAATATTTTTATACAATTAAAAACAACAAGACCTGTGTGGTAGTGTAAACTAATAATTTTATATTTTCAAGATACTCAAAATTAGCGTCTCTAATTTCGATAATAACGAAACATGTTCCACAAGTTCCAATTTCGACATCAATCAAAGACCAAGTAAATCATGAGCAAATTCCTTGGATCCGAAGGACTCCTCGTCAACGGGAAGATTAATTATAGTGAGTTTGTCCATGGCACATGTTGTAGAGGCTTGATTAATTATTATACGAATGCTGCATTTCAGGTGAACGGTTTCAATAACCAATAATCATTTCCATTTAGTCAAGAAAATGAAGCTTCATTTAATTTGGCGAAGAGGTTGAGGGAGGCCTTTCCCATATCATCGATGTAAGCCAGACGACAGAATTTCATTGAGGAACTTAACGGATGGTTTAGGATAGGGAAGAGATGGAACGAAAAGAAAGCAAGGAATTTCTTAATAAAAATGTTACGGCTCTTTTGTGAAAGTGTATATAAATTAATGTATAGACCAAAAGCGATTCTGTCGTCGCCAATTTAAGCGTTTATGGACAACCAAAATGCGGAGCTGTCGAAAAAAATCAATAATCGTTGACGTGTGCTCCGAGTTCAGCCCCCATAATCAAGACCCGTTTTAAATTCAGACAAGTCTATTATAAATCTTGAATGGGAATTTCCTGCAAAAAACTGCAAAAAACTAAAACAAATTGCATTCTGTCTTTTGTTGACTTATTACGCAATTTGATGCGAATTTCGGCATACAAATCTTATTTATCAGAACAAATCCAATTACAAATTACTTCATCTTCGCCAGCATAATTAAATCACTTTCCAATTAGTCAAAACCCCGGCTCCAAACATTCAACATAAAATATTAGCACAAGTTTCACGATTTTGGAAACATTGTAACATTTCCCATTTCCACAATCCTCTTGGTTGTAATTATGTGCGTGCTGCAAGAGGAATGTGGATGATTAAAAGCAGTTAATGAGAGCGTCTTCTCATGATTCTTTAAGAGTCAAAAGTAGAATGTATATTTATAAATGCTCAAGACCAAAATACATAAATCAAATAGCTCATCCCCTTAGATATTATATGGTTGGCACCTTAAAGCTAACCACAGCGACTTAAAGATTTTAAATTTCACGCATTTCATTTTGGCCATGAACGTACTTAAAAACATCTTCTGTTTGTTAGCTACGTAGCGTAATAGCCTAAAAACCCGCTATGTCAGAAAATATTACCCGTAACTGGGACTTTATTAATTGTCCTGTGGGCATTTTATATTGTCTATTGATTTCCACATTTTATAAATTCAATGTTTATTGGGACTGTGAATTATTTGGTGAAAATAAAATGAAACAACTCTTTTTGGTGCCTATTGTTCCGAGACTAATTGTGTTCTGATGACTTGTATTTGGAACTCTTTATTAAACAATATTTAAAATAATTACATTATTGGGGAATACTGGATGGTATACAGGGTGTTCCTCATCCAGCCGTGGATCCTCGAGACACTACAGTCTTATTGTGCCCATATTATCATCCACAATACAAAATGAGCACCGTTTTCGTTAGATATCATTACTTTACTTGAATTCAAACATTTTTTTTACTATTTTTTCATTTTTTGAAATCAGGATTTTTAGACTTTCAATGTGAGCTACTGCTGTCCTACTATGATATTGCGATCTAAATTTTCACAATTCTGGATATACTTCGGATTGTCTTACTACCTCCATCAATAGATTGTTAATATAATGCCCCATAACGGAGAAAAAGGGGGTGCGGCTATAAAGCTGACCCAACAGTCATTTGCAGTTTTTGTTTTTTTCACAATTTCACAAAATTTATTCAATTATTTGCAAATTTGGTTTTACCTAAGGTTGTAATCTGTAAAGAGATATACTGTGTGTAATTTTGAAGATCCAGCTTCTTTTGGTTCTAAAGATATCAAGGATAACAGGGTCAGCTATAACATCAATTCACACTGTATGTTGCTTTTACAATTTATCTCATTTAAAACAATTATAGTTCTAAATTACCCGAATATTAATTAATGTCTATTCTTACGGATCTAGTATAAATAACTATTAGTAGTTATCTTATCTTGAATGAAAATGATGTTATATGTATTTGTATAGCACACTTATCAACGTGTTTTTACAAAATTTTATGCATTTTTAAATAAAATAATATGAAAATCTTTAAAATTCTTCGAATTTCTATAAAAATATATTTTGCTCTATTCCACACACAACCTACCTTTATTGCTTATAAAATATATGGATCGCAATGTGGGAATACAACAAAACAAAATTGTATTACAATAAATAAACCAGCGTAACTGTTTCGCAATTTTGTTAAACTTTAATTTCATTGCAGTGATCACTGAATTTAGAGCAACTTTATTGATAGTGGCGTTGGATTAGTATTTGGTTAATAGCTTTCAATGATGTTTTTTATTCTATTTCATAACAAAATGTTAATTCGGAACAAAATTTTTAAATTTAAAGATCTGAGAGTGTCGGATAATGTTTGTCGATGTTTAACAAATTTCGTTAATTTTGTACAGTAAAACCTCCAAAATCAAAGTAACTTTTATATAAATTAATGAATTTCACTCATATAATAAAAAAACACAAGTGATTAAAAGAATTTTTAAAGCATTTGTGCTATAAAAAGTCTTTAATATAGCAAATAATATCAATTAAACAACAAAAATGCATAAAACAATTTATTTTGACAGTTCAGATAAAAATGATCTATTACCATCATTAAATCAACATGTTTTGAAATTAATATTAATTTCTCTTAATTACTTTCTAAATAAATTCAAGTTTTTAGAATTAATTAATTTCTAAGGATAAAATTAATTCCCTTTAAAGAAACGAATTTATTTAAATTGTCTCGCTTTATCTCGTCTTAAATACAAAGAAATGAGTTTTACATAATTTATGACAATCATAAGTATGAATAATGAAAATGTATGCCACAAAAGCATATACGAGTACTTTCTGTTTGAATTAATTCGGAATGGGTCGCGTAAATTACTCCTCCCTTTTTCCTAAAATCGTGCTTTATCAAACGTTGTTTAAAAAATCCAAAAGTGTCGTAAATGCAATAAACACAACAAAATACAATTCGTACGATCCACATTTTGGCACGACAAAAAATTTGGGTGGTGTCAAACTTTCCCCATTTTGTTATAAAGTGAACACTTTACTCCTCAGACATTCATGTTTTGCTTACCGCGTCTTTAATTTCATTCAAAATTAAAATGAAAATTTAAATACCAAAGAGAAATCGAACAACGCAGACAGTTTTTGCATTAAAATTTCCTTAGCTATATTGTCAGTCTTAGTTTGAAATGTCTTTGTGGTATTAATTTGGGATTAATTTATTAGCAAAAGTTCACCAAAATCGAATTTAAATGAATCATTTGTTAATCTTACTTTTATATGGCGTAAGTAAAATTTCAAGAAAGGCAAATTGGTTTGATAATGTTTATCGACTGTATGTTATACAAGACCTTTTGTAATTTAATATTCAAATTATCAGAAAAAATTTTTATTTTATCATGAACTAGTTAATATCTCTCAAATTTTTTTCAGTTCTTTGTGTTGATTATTCGATGATAGACAATAGAGATACATGTGATCTTTTGAATATATTTTTCCTGTAGAAAATGTATTATATCTCTTTCTATTAATTGTATAATCGTTTTTTCACTTTGTTTAAAAAAATCAAAATTTGTAATTGTGTTTCTTATAATAAAGTCTTACCATTTCTTTTTGGGATTGCAGAAATTTCTTAATTTTATAATATGACACAAAACTTATTGATATTACAACAAATGCAAATTATGAATTATACTTACCAATTACTTCAAATAAGTGTATTTCCATTTCGAAATCATAAAAATTTCAATAATTATAAACATTAACACAATGGGCTTCAAAAAGGAATACAGTTACTATCATGTGATTGAATTAAATATAACGGCTGTAACCCACTGCTCATTTTCCAAAGAACTCTTGGACATACAGAGATGTAATTAATTATTTTGAAACAAAATATCTGCTTTAAACATATAACCCTAAAAACGCTATAAAGCTGCGAATTCCCAAGTAACAGGCAGCATAAATGCAGTCTTAGTATTGCACTCTGATTTGCTTTCATGCATAAATTATGACACATATGTCTTGGATTTTAATCATAAAATGTGGGATAAATAAAAGTGTTGAGTGGAGCTTTAAACTGGCGATAGATTCATTCATTCAGTTGATATATTTAACTCTATATAGTATTTACTACTCTGCAAATCAATTATCGACCGATAGGAAATTGCAAATTCACTACAGGTATCAATGATTAATTGAATCGTACCAGTCAGGAGGCATTGTAATAACTGTGTCCCACTGAGGGCTCTCTCGACTGAAATGGATCGTGTCTGACACATCTGCTTGCCACAAAAAAGTACATATGTACTTCAGGTACAATCTTTTTTATATTTTATTGATTTAAATTTTTTACTCGCCCATAAAAAGTAGCTCAAACGTTGATTCGCTTCGGGTGCGAAAAATACACACTTTTTGCAATAGCAATGGCAAACATTGGAGCTCCAATTTAATGTTGCTCACCCAAACACAGATGCGTTTATTGCCGCTCCCGCTGCTTCTAACAACGCCAACGACACAAAGTGATAACATAATCCGTCGACAACCGTAACCTAGCCAGATTTCCTTGACATTGTGTTTTCCGTATACAAAAGACTATTAAATTTTCAGACAAAAGGCTTCATAAGCTACACGTCCTACGTCTTAGGAAATAATAATGTTTGTCATTATGAATAATACCCGCTATACATTATGTTGAAATAATGTTTGTCATCAATTATGTTTATTTTTTAAATACATATTATTGATTTATACAAATAATATGTATTCAACGGTTAAAAGAGTTTTCAGTATCAGGCCAGAAGACCATCTAAAAATAAAGTTGGATGGAAAATATTACCGACTAATTGAATGTGAGTTTTAAACGTATGCTGCACGCATTCCGTAAAACTTCTAGTCTCCTAAGAATACTCAACTTTTTTACATCTTCAAATCTTGACTAACTCATTACCTATTGATTCTAATAGGTTTTGCATTTATAAAACCTATGTGATGATCCCAGTTTCTGTATATTCGAAGTGCGTGATTTTATCCCTTATATAGTTCTGAGTCTTCTAGAGCTCACGTTACTAAAGATATTCAATTATACAACTTAATTATAATATATATAATGAATTTCGGCCTGGGTTACAGAGAGCATAATCATTTCCATTGGAACATTGATCAAAAACAATAGCTGTAATACATCCCTTATTTTTCAAAGAAATTTTAGGTAGACAAACATGCTATAAATTATTATGATAGAAAATATCTACTTCAAATATATAATCATAAAAGCGCTTTAAAGCTGACAATTCCCACTTACATGAACCGTAATTGCAGTCATCATATTTCATATTGAGTTATTTTCATGCATAAACTATGACGCCTGTGTCGGATAAAATTTTAATCATAAATTGTTGGATAAACAAAACCAAAAGTGATGAGTAGAGCTTTATACTGACATCAGGTGAGGGAATGGCTTTATCTGGTATTTAATTAAGAGCTCTTCACCTTTAAGTCTGTTATCGACCGTCAGGGAATTGCAAATGCACAGCAGGTATCAATGATTAATTGAACGGATCAAACCCACCACTTAAGAGACCTTGTGCAAACGGTGTCCCAATGAGGACTCCCTCGTCTGAAAAAGATTGGTGGCGGAGGTGATGCTTAAAAAACAAGTACATCAATGGCACAATTTGAAAAAAATCCCCACAGTAACCAGGCTAGACTTTCGTCGCATTGTGTTTTCTTCATATAATAAAATACAATTAGTATTTTAGATAAAAGGATTCACAAGTCTTTCGATTATATACGATAATGTTTTTCATTATGAATAAAACACATTATGTAAGTATTGCGTTTTAATAATGTTTGTTAGCAGTTATATTTTTTTTTTGAACTTAATAGTAATAATTTGCAATTTTGAAATGTTTTATGTTCTTCAAAATATTAGAATTCCACCAGCCAATTGTTCTTAGTGGACTTCTTACTATTCAATATAACCCTTGCTTGAATAATTTAGGCCATTACCATGGGCAAAGATTGCAAATCGGTCTTAATTGAATAATCACATGCAGTCGAGAAGGTTTACAATGTAAACCGAAAACAATCATTGGTTGGAAGCACTCCCTGTATATAATTGCTCCCTAAATGTTCTTCCCTTGTTTCTCACTCCTGTCTGAAATTTATTCTCAGAGCATTTCACAGTGATCCTTTAATTAGAAATTTTGCCATGATTGGATTTTGTTCCCACCACAATAATTTTTAAAAGAAATTCTGTAGCTCTAAATTGTGCTCATTTCACGTTCAAATAATTCCTGGATAGCGGAATGCGTTTTGTATTGTTACTGTCTGAAAGGTTAATTTTGTCTGTCGTTTGTGCCACAAATTTTTATTTTTATTTTTATTTTTATTATTCAATAAAATTATTTTTTTAGTTTTGCTCAAGCAACTCTTAATTCCTGTATGCATAAGAAATAATATTAAAAAAATGTTGCAAAATAATTCAATTTTGAATCAAAGCCTTGAATAAAACTAATTTGTTAATTATGTTTAAAGAAATTTCATCCAATGTTATTTATAAATGACATTTTCACGTCATAATTTGCAATTGGATATTTAAATGCAGCTCATTAAAATGAATTGCGTTCTGACTTTTCCTTGCATTAGGTACTTGGAGATAGAAGAGGTGGTGCCATAATTGCGATTCTTCATATAAAAATTTAATTAAATCAGAACTCCATTTCTTGTCTCTTCAGAATCGCACAGATAAATAATTACGAAAGAATATAATCCTTTGATGCGAGGTATTCTGTCTTTGACTTTGGAATTAATGGAATTTACCTTTGTAAATTCAGAAGCAGCGAGCAAACGCTTTGGAGACATGTTGCAAAATCCATTTCTTCTTCTTTTTATGAAGTATACTAATTTAAGATCTGGTGTGAGTGTTCATATGATTATAAATAGTTATTCGATAGCTGGTAAGTGAGAGTCATGATGAGGATGGGAATGGCAACATTAATTATTAATTTCATAGACAGACATCTGCTGAAACACTATTCTCATAATTAAATTTTCTTGTTATGTCACTCTTTATCGTACTTATTTTTGCAAACTGGAAACACCGGGGAACGCTTCAGAACTCTAAGCTTCATAAAAACGGCTCCCGCTGAGCGGATTATTGACTATTCGTGTACGCGGAATTATATTGGTCTTTTTTTTGCCACGGACAAAACGAAAGAGCAAACCCAATAGCTTCCTCCGTGAAGTCTACCGGTACAAAAACAGTATAATAATTCAATCCATGAAACACATTAAAGTCTCGTTTTAATTAGTTAATAATCCAATTGCAATAACCGTCCAAAGTAGTTTGTTGCATCCAAAAACTGTAAACAAGTAATATTTTCTGTTCATTTAAGAAATTAATTCAGGAAATGTTTTCAGCTCAAGGTATAAATATAACAACACTAAACAATTATTATTAGATCAGTTTCACTAAACTGCAAATTATCTTAATAATAATTTTTGACTATGTGAAACAGCATATAGTTCAATCGAATAATGGTTAAGATTTCAAATAATTAATCGATCAATTTCGCTGGAACTATCAATCGATATTTGATTTTCCCTTTTATATGAGAGTATTAATGTATTGACTGTTTTCAACATAAGCAAGATATAGGTTTTGTGTAGTTAGTCAAATTCTACAAAAAGCTGAAAGTATGGATTAAAGTTATTTCTATTGCATGCTATTTTCTTCAATTCATTAACATTTGTGGTAACTTTATGAGATGTACTATTTATGAAATTGGCAAAAAGTATATGTGTATCCAGTGGCGTATTTAGAGGTTTTGCCGCCCGGGGCGGTAAAGAAAATTGCCGCCCCCTAAATTTAAATTTTGAAAAAATAACGAATATTATAAAAATCTTTAACGATTCTGAAAAATTAACTAACTTGACTAAATAAAAAACCACGTAATGTTATTTTGGTCAATTTTTTATTATTTTTTTATGATTGTAACAATGATATTATTTTATAAAACTACTTTTCTAGATTTTTTAGCAGCGAAATCATCAATTAATTCATCGAAATCTACTTCATTCGTCAATTTATGTTCTATTTATAATATGGCAAGATTTGACAATCGTAATGTGCTCATAGTGGATCTTGAATAGTTTTTAATTAATTTTAATTTTGAAAAACTGCGTTCACATGAGGCAACACTTATACCTATTGTTAAAAATATACGAATTAATATAATCAGATTAGGAACAGTTTCTGAAAGATGGTTCTTCAGAAGAAATTGCAACAGTTCGTAAGGTCCTTGACTTAACATATTTGATTGAATTCCTTGTTCACGGACTGAAAAAAAAACATTGCAACCGCTTCCGCTCAATATAAAATTCGTGGACAAAATCATTTGTCAAATTGCATAGAAAATTACTATCAAGAAGATTTTTTGGAAATAGAAACGAAAATTTGTTAGAAAGGTTATGAATCTGCTCAAATTTTGTTTTGTTTTCTTGTATTNTTGTTCATGGACTGAAAAAAAAACATTGCAACCGCTTCCGCTCAATATAAAATTCGTGGACATTTATATCTCCTTCAAAATCATTTGTCAAATTGCACAGAAAATTACTATCAAGAAGATTTTTTGGAAATAGAAACGAAAATTTGTTGGAAAGGTTATGAATCTGCTCAAATCTTGTTTTGATTTCTTGTATTATTCTATCTATTGAAGAGAACATCTCTCGCCTTATTTCAGTTTCATAGCTTATTTCTACACATTGGGTATTTTTCTGTCTTCATCTTGTTCTTCTAGCAATTTCAATTTCATTTTCTTCGCAAATTGCTTTGGCGTAAATGACTGCATTGGTGACTAATTCCTCTTTATTTGATGACAAATATACCTTTAAAGCTTTAAGTTTTTTATCACATTGTTGAATGTTCAATCCTTTGTAAATATTTTTGTGTATCACTTATCTCATTTAGAATATTTTTCCAAAAACTCAAAAAGCACAGAAATGGAAAATTTTCCAAGGCATTAATCAATAAGCCAGCATCAGAACGAG
>JXOV01009421.1:0-17229 GCA_001014945.1 Clogmia albipunctata | reverse complement strand
GTAAATTTGAAGATCCAGCTTCTTTTGAATCAAGAGATATCATGAATAAATGACTGCGGCTATAACCTCAATTCACACTGTATTATGCCATACAACAATATAAGAAAAACTATTTTGATAGTTTTTTCTTAAATTTCAAAATTTTAATTATTTCTAAATTATATTTCTGGAAATATAAAATGTTTATTTATAATTGATAATTATAAATTGTATAGAAATTTTTCTTCTCACATTCCAAATTTTGCCGCCCTGGGCACTAGCCCCGATTGCCCCTAGTCTAAATCCAGGGCTGTACACTGTAGATCATTTTGATAAGTTTTTTTGTTTTGTTTGATATTTCTTAATGATTGTGCTTGAAACATCTTTTAAGATTGGGCCCGAATATAGTATAAGTGGTATAATATACACTTTTTGGGTTACAGAGAGACATTATTTAATTTTGTGGTTTTCGCTAAAAATATATAAACAACAACACCTTTAAAAAATGAAACTAAATTTAATTGCAGTGAAAATAAAAAAAAAATGAAGTTTGCAATAAATACATAGGTACTGTTTTTGTAATGATATAAAAAACGATATTAATACATTTACTTACAATTTTTTATTTCAAAGTTTTAACTTTAACAACTTTATTTGATCTTATTTTACTACAAAAAAATCTATATTACTAAACAAGAAGTGCAATCTTTGGTCTTGCGTCAAAAGTCGCACTCAACTTAAATTCGCGATCCGCGAAAATTTCGCGAATTTCTCGATAAAAAATTTGGTGGAAGGGGTAAAATTCGCAACGTTTTCATTGGCAGAATTTTGCTTAAAAACCGAACATTGCCGAGAGAGTAAAGCAGCAAATTTCCCCTATTCGAATTCGCACCCTTATTTTAAGAGTTTATGATTGCAAAAAATCCAATTCAAGAAATTCCCACATTATTGGATTAAATATGCTGTCAATTAAGCAGGACTGGGTTGATGGAGGATCTGTGGACAAATTGGTGGGAACGATTAATTAATTCATTTAATAATAAATTAATTAATGACCAGATAAATCAACCCATATTAAAAAGATAGTTCCTCACATTTTCTGGTTAATTCCAAGTTCATTCCAAATTATGAGGGTAGTAGTGAAGGCGTCGAATTTGATAGCATTGAATTTGTTTAATTTGCAATTGTCAATATTTGACAGGATTTTGTCAAAATTTGAAGCAATTTATACGTGTCATATTTCAAACTCTCGTGAGAAATTTTTTTCAACATTACATACAATCACAACGTATTATAGTTTTAAGAATACCATATCAAAATTTTTTAATTATAATTAAATTGAGATTACGCACTAGTGCGTAAGGTTAGACCTTTTTTTTTTACTAATGCGAGATTGTTTAAAAATAATCAATTGATTTCAATCGACTTCATTAAAAGGAAAAGTTAATTTTTTAAAAACTCCATCCTCCTCTATTTTCGAATAATCTCACAATACTCGTGCTATTAAATCTAATGGAATTTGTTTTGCTTTTGTTTTTTCCGCTTTTCACCTTTATTCATTATTCACTGCAAAATATCGGCAAATAACTGCAAAAATACAGGGCTATATGCAATTGATTTTAGATTACGGGCTGGACATGCAATTTTTAATGGGAGCTCAGTTGGGCCATTAAAAATTTAAATGCAGTTATTTGAAATGACATTAAATGCCTAGTCATGGACTACTAGAGAGCTGGCTGAACAAAAAAACAAAAACAACAACAATGCTGAGCAATTTATTCGAGACATGAATGACGAATAAATTCGCGTGCAAAACTCAAAATAACATCAGAGAACACAGCTCAGAAATTACTGACCACTGCTGCTGAAGTGAGGGAGGGTAGAGGAAGGTGGAGTGGTGAAATGGCAATTTTTGCCGGTATCGATTCAGTCAAAGTGAGTGGATTTTTATTTTTTTGCAAAGGCTACTTATTTGCGAGAAACGGCCAGACGAATCGGCGCCAACTGAAATTGCAATTACCGGGCAATTAAATTGACATTGTTGTGATCGTGTGATGTCCTGCGATGCATTTTATTACATTCGCAAATGCACTGATGGCACTCGCAGATAAGCAGCAAATTGTAAAGCCGAGCCATAAAAATCAATCGATATTTTTGCAATTTATGCTAATTTGCAGTTAGCAAATTACCCCGCCGTCTATAAAATTTATATTTTGATCGTAAAATTTAGCTCATAATTTAATGACAATTCATTTTGTATGTTCATTTTCTGGGTATAAATATAGAGGATAAATATGAATATTATAATAATTGCTCTATTTATAATTTTTAACTTACAAGCTATTGGCAACATGAAAATTTGAGTTGGAAAAGTAATCATAACTTTGTACTCTATCCCTAAAATGCTGTCAAAATTATAGTTATTATTATTGTGGGTAACAGTTTATTTGCACGATGTGTAAAAAAATTACGATTATTTATCTAATGATCCAAATACATTTTAAACTTAATGGTTTATGTCAAAGTTAATAAAGAAACAAGTCAAGCGGATTTTCTTTTGAGAGACTGTAGGGTCCATTTGAGTCATTAACTTCTTTATTTTTTTATGGAAAAACAAAGAAACTAACTTCTGCGATTATTTTCACATTTCAGCAAAAACAACTCTCTATAATCATTTAAACACACAATAATATCTTCTTAGATACTACTTATTACACAATAGTTATTTGTACACTTAGGGTTCAAAGTGATATTTTGTTCATTGAGAATTTCAGTTGTCAACCGAAGCTTGCTGAGGTTGACAAGAAATTCGAATGAACAAAATTCAATTGAACCCGTAGAGTACACATAATTTTATACATTTGTAATCTAGTGTCTTTGATTTGAAAAATGTCAAAAAATTTAATAAAATAATCTCAGTACATTATTTTATTATTTTAGTACGTGAGCGTGAGACAAAGTAAAAATTTTTGTTTTTTGTCTCCCTAGAGAAGAAAAACTCACTTTGAATGGATGCTATGAGTGAACAAAAGCTTACTTTGAACGCATCAAATGTATAAACTTAATTACTTTAAAAGACTTGTAAACAATTCTGTTGAAAAATGTTTACATTTTAGTAGCCAATGCTTCGTCTAGAAATTGTTTTATAATCGTACAGTGTTGAATAAAGTATAATTCAATACCTGCAGACAATTACAAATCGTGTAAATACACGAAATTAGTACTTTGTACCAAAATTCAACTACTTTTTTCAAATTAAATGACAAAAAGTAAAATTCTTCTTAAAAGTTAACTATGGCTATATCAGTGACACTGTGCATGGTGCAAGGTTGTTGTGATATTTTGAAAAATTGAGGAAAAAAGTTCTTTTCGCTTGACAAGTACTTCCCTTCATTGTATGTGTTCAGACGTTAATTTAGTACCGGGTCGTTTTCTTATTCTTTACTTCATATTTCTCGGAAAAATAGCTAATAAAAATGCGAATTGTATAAAATCTTGTAAAAAACTAGGTGGAAAAACACATAATTAAACACTCGTTTCTAATAGAAAACTCATTTCATTCGTTTTCTAGAACTCTACTCGAGTTTAATTGTGGTTCATTTTTCCTACACGTTGTCTAAATAACTATTGTCACTAATTTTCTTGAATCGCACTAACCAAAACAAAGTTTAACATGCCGATTATGACGTAATCAATGCAATATCAAGTCACAGTCGCTATGTCAGTTAGTTATTACAACAACAAATTATCGCGGCATGACTTCTTGTGTTGAGGTACTTTCGTTTATTAAATCAATAAAAAAATGATTTCATTTTTCAAACCTATAGAAATTGCAATAGTACAATATTATTTATTTAAATTTATTTCTGTGGTATAAATCAAACCAAATTTTGAAATTCTTTAACTTTGTAATGAAAAATAAATGAAGATATTTAAAGTCGCAAACTGAATATGTATAAAATTTAAATACAAAATGTAAAAAATTGGTTTAACATCTTGGTAAAATAACAAAAAGGTAGAACATTCCCTTTGATACACGGTCATTTGTGCACAATTAAGATGTCACTTTACAACTGTGTGCATAATAAGTTGTCATCAAAAACGTCATTATTACGTTTTTGATAACAACTTCATCTGACCCTGTGTCGGGAATGTTCTATCAGTAGAGGGTTATTTTATCATGGTTTTACATTTTCAATTTTTAAGTTGTAAAATTGTAATATTATAGTCAATTTATTTATTTTTAAGCAACATTATTTTTAAATTTTCCTGGTTGTAAAATCTCAAAAACAATATTTTTCTCCTCGTGATCTTTGGAAGAAAATTTTGCTCTAATAATTATGGGGAGAATCGCATTTTTTTAAATGCAAAAAATATATGCAAAATTATGATGTAACCAAAAGAAATAATTAAATTTATAGTTTGCTATAATTTTAAACATAAACCTCCTTATTAATTAATAAAAGAGACTGGTAGAAATAATAAAATAATATTCAACTACGATTTAATACAATTTAATCATTTGTTATATTAATTGTTATTTAATTGCAAATCAAGATTATCATTTTTATCATTCATAATTAACTGTAAATAGAGAGAACAAATTGCTTATCATAAAATAAAAGTAGTTTATTTTATTAAATTGCAATTAAAATTTTATCGACTAAATAAAATAGGTGTTAATCAATTTATTTCTCTTCTTTATCATAAATGCCTTGAGGTCCAGAGTTCAATGAAACGGCTCGAGAAATTTCTACCGAAAAACATTGTTTTTTTTGGTCATGTGAGTTGGCATTGTGAATTTTTCTGGGGAAGCGCTGCTTTTGGCTGGGTGTAATATCAATTGTGGCAATGTTATCAGCTAATTGACTCACCAGCACATTCTCCTCCCGAAAAACCCGGCCCTAATGAGTGCATTCACCCGGTTTCTGCGCCGAATTCCCCGATTTGTGCACTCGTGTTGAGTTCAGTCATTTTTCGTAAATTATTTAATAATTTCCATCCACCCAACATTATTATTATTAACATGAACAGATGAATAAAGTGTAGGCAAAAATTGAAAACGTCACGGGTTGGTATATGAACAAAATATCTTTGATCATTGATAGAAGAATTTACTATATTGAAAAAAAGGATTGAATTTTTATATTGAACTATAATTTAAACATTAATTTTAAAACATTTTTAAATGTTGAATGTTTTCATTTAATATAAAGATACTTATGTTCAATATTAAATGAAAACATGAGCGTCAGCGAGTATGATTTTACAAAAAAAATAAATTTCTGGTGTTCTTTAAGGCAATAGCTTTTTAATAGTTATTTATACAACAAGGTCGATAAGATAAGGTATCATTAAACACAAGGGTCGTTTTAAGACACGAACGAGTGCATTAAAGAAGGTTCGAGTGTTTATTATCGGCCGTTTTTTATTCAAATTTTTATGGATTTTTAAATTAATTAACACAAAATCTTAAAAATTCTTCAAATTTCTGTTTGAATATATTTTTCTATGTTCCACATCACTAAAACCCTATACCTGCCTTTGTTTCTTATAAAATAAAATTTTGATCGAAATGTGGGAAAAAGACAGAACATAATTATATTTAAATGAATTCAAATAAACCAGTGGAACTGTTTCGCAATTTTCATTTTAACTTTAATTTTATAGAGAAATTTTATTTGTAATCGCTTTGTATTTCTCCGGTACAAATTTTAATATTTGTATAAAATTTTTCAGTTATGTTCATGTTTATTAGTACAAAACGTTGATTCGAAACAGAATTTTTAATTATAAAAATCCATAACTGTAATCTGAGAGTTTCGGATTATGTTCGTCAATATTTTACAGTAAAACCTCCAGTATCAAAGTAACTTTCATATAAATTTGAGAATTTTATTTACGGAGGTTACACTTCATTAATAAAAAACAATAGAAATTTAAAGCACTTATGCTATAAAAACAACTTTGACCGAGCAAATTTGTGTAGCAAAATATCAATTTTCAGTAACAAAAGTTCATAAAGACATTTATAATATTAAAAAAATATTAGCATGGTATTATTCCCTACAACAAAAAAACGTAAAAATTATTTGCAATTTCAAAATGATAATTAAAGTTTTATTAGAACTAAAAGAACGATGACGTAGGCAACAAACAGACTGCATGCTTCAGAATACTTTACTATTAACATTCCCTCCATGATGGTGATGATAGTTATTATTATTACAACTATTTTCTGTGATGAATAGCAAGCAATGCCACATTTATTCCGAACAAACAGCCCGCACATCATCACTTTGTCGTCATCCTCATTGCGGCGGTTGTTGTTGTCGCTGGTTAATCAGTGGGGGCATGCAATTGATGCAATTTACAGAATTGAAATTTATTTTTAGGATCGGCATGTTCTTCTGTGTTGGTTTGGTGTGTTTATTTGGAGAAATGCGCCAGGAGGCCAGAGATCAGACCAGTGCGATGAACCATTGCCTTCAATTGGCCACCCAAACCACAATGCCAAAATTATAATGTTTGATATTGAACAAAATATAAATTTAATTGATATTAATTCATTATGAAATTATTTATTTTATTTCTTTATTATTTGTTTGGGTTTTCGCAAAATTCATTTCATATGTTTTTTATATCAAACTACAAATCAAAGCCTTATACTATATTCTTTAATCTTAAGATAATATTTCAATTTGAAAACCGAATTATCTTTGAAGGCGTTGTTTTTTAATCAAACAGTTTGCAAAATTTTCATTCGCTAAATAATAGTGTGCAATTAAATTGTCTGTAATCGGACCAGACGAGATTTCAAGGGTATATTTTTATTGTTTAGAGTTACTGTTGTAATTTATTTTATAATATTACTTTTGTAATAATATCATTCCGAAATTAGGACTTGTACTGATACGACCTAAGCTGTAAATAAATCATTATTATTCCCACTAAAGAACCGGAGTTTTTACCAAACACAACAGTTACTTTTATACACTGCAAAATGAGCCTTTCCTGATAGAACATTCTCAAAACACGGTCAGTTGAAATTGTCAATAAAAACGTTGATATTACGTTTTTATTGAACACTGAAAATTTATCAGCAGCGACGTCATAATTTTGCATATTACTATAGATCATGCATCATCTGGAATGTTCTACCCTATTGTTATTTTACCAAGTTTTGTATACATGTTTGTTGTGATGAACCATCTCTGGCCACTGTTTTGTGACAGAATTAAGTACCTCTCGACGTTTCCATCGACTTCTTATGAGGAATTTGCCAAGACTGCATTTGCATTCTTTAATTCACGTTGGTTGGAGGACGCTTATTAAATTTTATTTAATGAGTATTTCCTAGCCTACAACTTTTGACTCTATTGATTAAAACTCTTTTCAGAAAACACCTGAGATTTCTGATCGATGTGATCGAGAAAATCTGCGATTGAAGAGGTGACGTCTCCGGTTAAATGTCTTTCTTGTAAGTTTTTTTACAATCCATTAAGAAATTGTTTTCTATAAAAACATTGTTTTTTTTTACAATTTTACTCTTTTTTTATTGAACAATCCCTTTAAAATATGCCAATTATAGTTATTTAAATAATGTGTGGGAAAAATGAACCATAATTAAACACGAGTTGTCCTCCCCGGAGGTCGTGGGATCAAAATCCCGGGCGGATATTTTTCTAGCTCGAAATAGTTTCCATTTGTTTATATCAATAACATTGCGAAATAATATTCATAGCGAATTTTAAGAACAAGTAATGGCGCAAACAAACAAATAAAATACTAATACACTGAAAACAAACAGTCATGGAAAGTCTAACACCTGTTGGTTGAAGTTGAGACTACCCCTAGCTCCATACCGGAATGTTGTGGGAAATATTATTAATTAAACACGAGTAAAGTTCTAGAAAACTAATGAAAGGAGTTTCCAAAAAGATACTAGTGTACTCATCTAATTATATGTTTTTCCAACTAGTTTTATAAAATTTGATACAATTCACTTATATTTATGCTATTTATTAACGAAACATAGAGTAAAGAATCAGAAGACAACTCAGTATAAAATTAGTCTAAACACATACAATTAAATAAAGTATCTGACAGGCGAATAGAACTTTTGATTTCAATTTTTCGATATTTAATGGAATAAGTGCACATTTTATATAATTATACGATTTGTTATATATTTGCATAATTAAACAAGATTCAATTATAGAGCACTTTCTAGAGGAAGCATTGGCTACTAAAATTTGAAGATTTTCTAATAGAACGGTATAAATAAAATAAAATTTAAATAAATACTGTCAACAAAAGTCCAAACTAGTTGATTAGATTAGTTGAATAGTTGTACCTACATACATTTTTCCGCTCCTTTTTATTTCAACCTAGGGGAACATAGGGTACTTTCAATGCAAGCTTTGTGTATCATTAATCATTGTTAATTGTAATGAGTGATTAGCTCATTACCAAATACATTACCATGTCCATATATGATATCAGTCATTAGTTTTTAATAATTTAAAAATAATTCTTCCATTCAAATGCTTTCCATAATCAAACCTTTTGTCATAAAAATTCATAACTCCCAAAATGCTTGTGTTTAACTTTAACCCTTCTTGAAATTAACTTGATAGTAATATGTTTACGGGCCATGTCAGAGCATGGGTAAATAGAGGAAATCGCGAATTGCACATGGGCTTGCTTAATCGGTAAAGTGGGCAATTATGCTAATGAATTCAGCGCGGAAATAATCGAAAGGGTGAAAAGGGGGAATGAAGGCACTAAGGTTAGATTGCATGAGTCTGATTAGGCGGCAAAAGAGCGGGTGGGTACGACTTTTTGCAACAATGTTGTCCGATTTAATTTGCAGTTGTCAGTCGCCCCCTAATTGAATCCCACTGCCCGCCATTCATTGGCACTTAATTATATCTGGTGATGAATGGATGAATTATTCACCACAAAATCGGAAATGACACTCCATTCAAATTAAGTCAATTGGAATAATTACAATTTTGTGCAAAATTTCCGAATAATTATAAAAATTGTTGGTATATATTAGAACTTCAAATTAATGAATATTAATAAATGGATTTAAACATGTTTACCAGAAGTCTTTAAGGGTGTCTTGTTTATCTGTTTAGTAAATATATAAAGCAGTTGACAACAGTCTTTTTAAGCCTATGCAAAGATTTGAAATGATCTAGGAAATTTCCTAAATAGATGAAGCTGATATGAATAATTACTATAAACACGAAAAGATACAACAAAAATTAATTCGGTCTGTCTAAAATAAGAAAAAACGAAAACAAAACGATAATTTTTGTCTTAAAAAACAATAAATTAATAATTAATTTAATTTTATGATAGTCCTACATACAAAGTTATGTGAATTTTTTGCTCATTTTTTTATATTTATCTTGTTACGATTGATATTATTGTTTGATCTGAGACAGTTTTTTTAATTAAATTTTAAAAAATGGCAATAACAAGACACCAAAGAAACGGAAAAACGCAAAGAATTAATTGTATTGTAATTTCTATTATAGAAATATTGCTTTACTCTTTTAAACTGTTATTTATAAAACATTTCAAAAGTATTTAGGGTAAACTTGGGAAAGATGCCATAGTTTTTGGAAGAAGGGCAGCTTATTATCATATCAATTAAATTTGTACGACTTTGTGGAAAATTTACTTTCTAGTAATTATTAACAAATGCTGCAAAACAATCGAATTATGAGTTGTCTAGTGAGTATTTAACTCTCGACGAGGGACTATCAGTACAGGAAGAAATTAACCTTACAACTTATTTTCCTTACAAACATCTATAGTCCATGAATAACTAGTCATTAATAATAACTGCCCGTTTTACTAATATTGAACCTCTCTTTAAAGTGGCTAGACCTATACTGTCCTCGTGTGCGGTGCTGAATGGCGGGTCGTATTACACTTATACCCTTTCCTATCCAAACGCTCCCTGGATTATTTATGGAACTAGAATCAGAAGAGCAATAAGTTAGTTAGGGTCAGAATGGATGATAGGCATGGAAAGNTGGAGGGGCGTATGGCTGTCCATTATACACCTAATGACACGTTTTCGTACATATGGACAATTATCTTATTCACATATTTTATATGTGAATAAGGGCTATAATCCCCGAGCGAGTTCTGAGCCCACCAACCAAATTATCATATCAATATATTTAGCCTAGGGCTGTTATTAAAAATATCTAATAAAAACTGACAGTTGAAAATTTGACAACTTTTCCAACAAGATTGGGTGAGATGGCCGTGGAGTCCTTTTAGATGAATTATAATTATAAGATCATTATTTAATCAAATCAGCCTATTTTTATATTTCCGCATTTCTTTATTTTTGCGATTGCCAGAACTGAGTTTTTTCGGATCACTGGATCTAATGTTAATTATATACACTGCGTTTCATCCTTTTACGACAGGAGCCTTCGATAAAATTTTAGTTAATATCTCCGAGTATATCAATTTGATCACAATTTTTTTTGGGACGAAGAAAGGTCTTATTATTGGACTATAAAACAAAAGTCTACGTTTGTTGCAAATAAAAAAAAGGCGTGCGGATTTTTCCCATACAAAAATATCGTTTCATCCTTTTAAGACAGGTAGATTATTTCCTCCAAATGCGCCAACAAGANACGATTAAAGGTCTTGTCATTGGTCATGGTCTGAACTATAAAACAAGAGATTAGTTTTGTTGCAAATAATAAAAAAAGGCGTGCGGATTTTTCCCATACAAAAATATCGTTTCATCCTTTTAAGACAGGTAGATTATTTCCTCCAAATGCGCCAACAAGAGATTGAAATAGATGATAATCTATTGTTCAATATATACAGCGAGAAAAATTGGGTCGCTATTTCATAGCAGGCAGCCAGTAACTATCTTTGAAAGTCTTAAAAACCATATTTCGAATTATAAGGAAATATTACAAAAAATTTTGAATTCAAATAAAGTAATAAAGGCTATCAAAAACTGAGCTCATTATGCACTGTGGATGATAATATTATTAGCACAAAATTGCAAACATAGTAAAACATTAACCAACACATTAACTCATTATATAAAAAAAATTAATATAATTTTACTTTGTATAAATTATGATAAGCAAAATCTTATAAGCACAAAATTTTTACAATAAATCTTCAGCAAAATAATATTAATTGTTAAATATCACTTAATGAATCTAATTCCGACGAAAAGTACTAACATGGTGTTGCTCTCTCTTTAAAAGCTTTAAAACGCCGAAAAAAATTACAATTATCTTTTACTCACCCTAAATTAAAGGGAGTATGCCCCCCCTGGTGTATCTCCCAAGTTTACCTTAATATTGACTAAATTTATATAAATTATCACTAAATAGTTTCCTCAATTTTTTAAATCGTATTTTTACCAGAAAGGGAATTATCAGATAATATAGACTGAGGCGGAGTGCCGGTGGAGCGGATGAGTGATTCCCAGGAGGTGTAGATGGCGGGAGAGGACGGCGAATCGCAGACGATGTGGACGGACCACGAGGTGGTCGTTGGAGCTTTTGCCTCCCAGGAAAAGATGTTGTAATATTTCCAATAGTTATGTACAGGAGAATAGGAGATGTAGGATGGGCCATGAAGGAAAGATATGGAGATGCAATTTGGNATGTTGGGAGTTGCCTCTCAGGTCCTGGAACTATAGCGGGAAATTAGGATCACTACAAGACCATGTCTGAAAAATACAAATTAATTTGAATTGAGCTTAAATTCTATATTGAGAATATAGAATTTATACTCAATTCAAATTGAAAGTACAAAGAAACAATATTCAGTCATTTCATTATGGTTTCACGTCAATGGCTATATAATATACTTCAATTCTCAATGGAGTCGTTAGCATTTCGAAAAAGTATCAATATCGAATAATTACGATTCGATACTTTAAAAAAAGTAACAGTAATCATTTATACTTGAAAGTATCGAAATTTGACATCACTATTTAGTATACAATAAATTAAAGCAAATAAATTTTCCAGGCCACTATAAAATAGGCGTTTCCCAAAAGAAAAAAAAAATAAACTAAACTATTCCCACGACATTCCATAACGGAACTAGGGGTAGTCTCAACCATCGGGTATTAAATTTTTTGTGACTGTTTGTTTTTCAGTGTATTATTATTCAGTTAATAGCACCTAGGCCAGTTGTAAACGGATCCAGTTAATCCTTCCATTTTATTTATTTTTTGCGCCATTACTTATTTTTATAATTCGCTAGGAATATTATTTCGCAATGTTATTGATATACACAAATGGAGACACTTTTTTTGCGCTGAAAAATGTCCGCCCGGGATTTGATTTCACGACCTCCGGAGAGGCAGTCAAGGGCGCTAACCACTAAACCACTCGGGCGGTAAAATACTGTAATCTTACCGATAGGAAGAGAACCAGACTCTAGGTGTTTCCTTCTGATATTACTATAGAATTTGTAAATCGGACAATGTGAGGAACACAGAACCCTGCTTCTATCCTGGTCCTTCTTAGCGACCGAAAGATCTAATCATTCGAGTCAAACAGAAAGAAACAATATTAAATTATTCTATTTTGTCAAGTAGAATACAATAACAATTAAAATATGTGTTAAAAAGAGCATATTATTTTTCTCATTATTTACATATCATAAGTAAATCTTTTTGGTTCTTCTTATAATCTTAAACCTGTTATAATTGAACTCATGAAGGTAAGTTAATAGTAATTTAATAGTGAAATTCAAAATAGTAAACGTTTTCAATTTATTGACATTGGGATCCGAATTTCATTAATATTCAGTATTTGAATTTGAGTATTTGCTCAAAAGCGAATGCAAGTGCATTCTTGGGTCTAACAACAAAAAAACAACACCACAAATCCATAAAATGTTCAAAGTTTATGCACCTCGATCGCTGCTCGTATTTACACATGTTTTTCACACGTCTTCCCGAGAAATGTCTTGACTTGAAAAGTAGATAAGCTTCCGAGTATCGAGGCGGCGCTTTATTTGCGTTTTGCGGCGACATTCAATTTAAAAGACAGAAAAGAAAAAAAGAACAAAATTGAGAGACAAAAAAAGAAAGAGGTGCCAAAATGGGCAAAGAAAAAGAACAAAACTACAGTTAGGAGTGCTGCGATCATCACAAAAACGAGAGATGAGATGCAAAACTAGAAAAGCCTGTTCAGTTTTTTTTGGACATGTGCCCACGTTGCAATAAATGGAACCTTTGCACCGCCTCGATCGCGACGACGAGGTCACTGTACTCCACATATTATTGCACACCACATCTAATTTTGTTTTTCACTATCTCGATCCAAGTGTGCGTTCAGCTCCGAATAATAGAGTCGTCGTTTGGCTGGTTTTTCTTCTTCTACCCGCCGTCGTCGTCGTCTTGTTTTTGGGATTAAGCAGGCGGTGCCTTTCGTATGGTAGAAGAAAAAAAAAACACTTGTGAATTATGCGCTTTTCATACTTATTTTTATGTGAATTACACATCTGGCTTTTTTATTCGATCGCAGTCAGCCTATGTAGGTGTGGTGTTTTTTTGCCGTTGCTGCTTGTTGGCAGGGTTTTATGGAGTCAAGATTAAAATAACATTGCGTCAGCCAACTGCAAATCAGAAAAATGAACGCAGCAAACTTTCCGTTACATTAATATTATTGAAAATCAAGTTTTCTAATTATAATGTTTTATGGCAAATATTCTGATTTTAATGGCATTGAAGTCATTAAAATTTGAATAAATAAATATAAAATTTCTATAAATATTATAAACTACTTATTTTAATAGGCATTTAAGTTTAAAAGACTAGCCGGTTTATTTTTATTATGACAAAACCAATTAAATTTTTTTAATTGTGCAAAATAATACACAAATTATTATTTTTNTATTTGAGTTTCAACTTTAAATTTCTTCATTTAAATTCAATTTATAAAGCTAGTCGTTAGATTGTACTCTGAATATAATAGCAGTTATTAGATTTTCTGGTGCCGCTTCTTTAAATTTGAGTTTTAACAAATTTTTAATTTAAAACTATTTATATGTGTAATAGTATTTGTGCCGTGAAATAGGATATTTCGATACAAGTGGTGAAATAGAGGTAATTACAGTACGAATTTACCATGTATTTTGACGAGCACAGCGAGGTAGGTAAATGAGTGCAGTAATAACCGATTTCAAATGTGTATCGAACGCTTTTTTGTGTAATTCTGAAAAAATACCAATCAATCGATAATTAAAAATAAAAACCGTTCGCTGCGGTTTTTTTTTCAAATTGTGGACACAATTTGTATAAGTAAGAAAGTGTGTTTATAAGAGTGAGATGGGAATACTCACAACGAAATGGTTATGACAACAAGTTGTAGTTTCATTAAATTGGTGATAATTTGCGTGCAAATTTTGAATTATTTCACCACTCCGTGCAGAAAAGTAAACCTTTACAGAACCAATTTACGTGAAGAAAATTCTACTTTTCGATACTGAATTGCACAAAAACATATCGGGTATATTTCAAATAAAAATTTATTTATAACATTTAGTTGTAATTGATTACAATTATTTATACCAGAGCTATTACAAATTTATATTATCTATTATGATATAATACTTTAATATTTACTTCTGTTGTTTCAAATTTTTAAACGATTTTAATTCTCTTACAAAATCGCATTTCTCTATTAAGAAATTGTAATGTGTATTTGATTCAACGTGTAATAAAATTTTGTTTCTTAAATAATTAACGATGATTTCAATTTAGAATAGTTTGATTCTTCTAGTATTAACAATCACAAGCACTTAGTTTACTTATTGTTCTCAAAATAACTTAAAAATAATTAATATTTTAAGGACTATTCTTTTTATTGTAATTAAAACGTAATTTGTCAGTTCTTCAGTTACAAATGATGGCAAAACTAATTTGTTTATAAAGCCGAGAATTGGAGAATGTTAATCGATGCTTTTAGACAAAAAGCATTAATGAGGGTTATTAGTTAAAATTTACATATCAATGCCGGCTTTCGAAATGCTAAACAGATTGCATTTCGTGAGTAACGATTTTTTAAAATGTTGGTTCTTAAATTGGATTGAAATTTTAAATAAACTTAAACATAACTTTAACATAATATACGTAGAAATCATATCGAAATTAGTATGTTTAATAGTTGGATGCAATTAATGATTATTAGTAGTGGAGTCAAATTCGATATTTTCAAGTATAAATGATTTCTGATTACTTATATACTTTTTCCAAATGCTTTTTTCTATGTAATTTTTTAGTTTCATGTTTGATAAGAAATAAGAACTTTGTGTTAAAACATAAAATTATAACATTATTCATTGAAAAATTTGCTTCATTAGTCTTCAATTGTGTTACAACATGGATTCTTTATGACTTAATTATTATCATTATGATGAATACAGTTTTTTGTTTGCAAATTCGCAGTTACCAAAGAGCAGTTTGAGTAAATTAATACGAATTAGGTATTTTCTTTTTCTCAGCGGCAATATTTCTGGCCCAAATTGGTAATGGCAAAAATAATTCGGTCCATAAACGCCAAGTATCTTTTTTTACAGAAATTAACTGCAATTAACATTCGTTACATTCACCGAATGTGCGAAGCAATTTATGGACACATATTCCCCATCCATTTTATGGCTGTTTTGATCTTTATTCCTCCTCGACAACAATAATAGCAGCAGCAACAACAGAGCAACAAAACGAGAAGAAGAGAACAAATATCATTTGGTGTTTGTTTTTCCTCCATTCTTTTGGCCCATAGTTTTTATTTATGTTTATTGCCCTTTCAATTCATTATGATCTTGTCCAATGCAGAGAGAGAGAGAGACGCAGACCGGCGTCTGAGTCTCACGGACACCGATTTGGCCAAAACATGGACCTCTGTATGCGTTTTAATGTGGTATTTGTGGGCTGTTTTTGTATTTTGCCCACTCGAAAGCTTTCATTGTATTTGACTGCATTTTAATGGTGTTTTTTTGTGAGCAGGTGTTAGTGATCGAGCCAAAAACCAGACAAACAAGTTGTATGCATGAAGAAATAGGTCTAATTTCTGCAACGTCACCATTTTTAAGAGTAGAAACTGCGAATTTCGTTCGTTTTGCAGATTCACCAGAACTCTCCACAGGACCCATTTCGCACATTGGTAACCACCCCTTACCAGGCTTTTCGGCGAATTTCATTTTCTTTTTCCAATAAATGGCATTAAATATGGATTTGTCTAATTAAAAAGCACTTGACTGGTTTCACATTGATTTGGACATTCGAAAATCGCATAACATGTCGGATTTTATTGCCGGAGCTGGTCGGAAATCGGAATTTAATTGCCAGAAATGCCATTGGCGATGATGTTGATTATTATGTCGAACCACCTCTCTTTGGACCGGGCCCAGCCAATTCATATATGCGCTTTAATTGGCGATTGCCAACCGATCGAATAGCATAATTTAAACACGAACAACCGTAACAATTCTCTATGGCAATAAACTAGAAAGCACCGTTCCGTTTTTTTTCGACTTTGTAAATGGCATTAATACGAAATTAAATCACAACATTTCCCCCTCAAGCGACGATAGTGGCTCGTATAATTTCCACATTATGGCCAAGAATTCACATTTTATTCTGTTATCTGCTGCTCAGTGGAGAGCAGAGGAGCCGAAGAGGAGAAAGAGGTAGGTGCAATGGCCAGAATGTGAATAAAGGCAAATAGTGGCGGATTATAACAGGTGGTCGGAATCGATTAATAGGCGTAAAAATAAAAGATTTAAGAGGCTTTTAGGGCCGACAAATTTATGCAAATTGGAACATCTACCGAAAGTTCATTAAAGGCTCTGATAATTCAGTGTGATTCTGAGTCCATAAATTTATCATCACTGTCGTAATCCATTAGGGTTTCCGAATTTATTATTAAAATAAGAATAAGTTACGGGTTTTTAATTGTTATGAATTTGAATCAAATACTGTATTTCACATTTTGGCATGTTCAGTTTAGAAATTTCATCACCCATAATTAAATTTCTTCAAAGATTGCTATTATTTTCAATTTAATCAAAAATACAATATTTTGTTAAGAATAGTCAATAAATTCTGATTTCTCATTTAAAAATGAATGAATGAAACAAATTAAATTTAATTAAATGAATATAAAATCTATTTATTCCTCACATATTTTTTGCACTTCTTCTTCTTCTACGACTCAACAACCG